>JAZGTJ010015044.1:0-13655 GCA_036877575.1 Botia almorhae
ATACTATAAATAAAAATGGCAAATTGGCTAATAAATGTCTCTTTGCCAAGTCAGGCAAGTAAGAAATAGCTGAATTTGCTCAGAAAAAACAAAAGTAGACAGTAAAAAAGGAGATTTAACAAGCAAGTTTATGCTGAGTTTAATATACTGTGTCCATTAACAGGGTGGTCCACTTTGTAGCCGGCAGTGGAAGGGAGAACACAGGTAAAGCACCAGAGCTAAAGGTTGTACCAGAGCGCTCTATTTGTGCAATGTGCAGCGTGGGGAATGAAAACACTCTCTTGAGCGCCGTAAAAGCTACTTGCTCTCTTGCTCTCGTTCGCTTCTCTCTCTCTGGCCCCCTCCTTCCTCCTCTGGTCTGACGCAGGAGGTGTAAGGAGCCCTGTGTCTAGCGTCAGCACACACACTGCAGGCAGAGCCAGCTCATCATTCAGCCCACACCAACCAACTCCACACACCTCTAGCTGCTACCACCATCTCAGAGACGCACTCTTCATCCAGTTTAACACTGACATCATGCTCTACTGAAGACACATCCCTTTAGTTTTCATCGACTTACTTTAGTGCTGTTTGAAGAAATTTCTGTCATCACCCACCCACGCCCATATGTAAGTAACTCGTGTTCCAAACCCACATAAACTTTTCATTCTTGCACGGAACACAAAAGAAGTTTTATAAATAGTTTATGCTTTTCTTGCTTAATGCTTTTCTTTTTTATACAATGAAAATAAATGGTGACAAAGGGTGAAAGTCACTAACATTCCTTCCTCTCACGAATTAAAAATCATGAAACCATTAAGACAGGGATGGTGATGGAGCTTGTAAGTTTGTAAGTATATCGGCCAGTCCTATTAGGAATTGTTTAAATCTTTAACAACGGGCTGGCTGTCTTTGTTATATTCCACAATTTATAACCTACTGTCCCAGAGATGCTGTGACAACAAATTCTGCATTTGTCTAAAATAAAGATAGTGGCATTGTGCTGACTTCTCATGGTCAAGTTTGATTCCTTCATTGAACCTTAAAAACAGGCGGTATCGCTGGGCCCAGTATTTAGGCACTTCAGGTTTTGCTGCAATCTCATCTCAACATCTCAACATCTTTTCTCGGTTTCCTGTTCTTTCACTTTTCTATTTTAAGGCCTTTATGCTCTCTGCTGAGAAGGGAAAAGGCATCATTTAAAACTGCATGATGCAAAATTTCCAATTAACACTAAATGAAAAGCCTAACTGTGTTAATCTGTGGTTCGGAGACTGTCGAGCTGTAGATGTTAAAGATGCACAGTGATTATCTAATTTGTAAAAGAAGAAAGCTAAGCTTTGACCTCCCTCTGCATCTTCAGGAGCATCAGGAAGCAGGAAGTCAGGTATGCCCAAAGGCTGCAGCTCCCCGGGGGATCCGGGCCCGCCGCTTGCCTTTCTTCTAGTTCTGGTGTTAATTCTGGCTGTGCGCTATGCTGATGTTCTTCACTTCCTCTGCATCTTCTACTGATCTGAGGAGTCTCTTTACTCTCTTCCTTATCAATCTCATTATTTTGTGTGGATAGACCACCATTCTCTGTTCTATCAAAAGCTCAGTCAAAGCTTCAGGCACAGAGGGTGGAGTTAACGTGGGTCTGAACTTGCAGAAGGAAACTTTGGACCTGAAAGGATTTGAGTCAAGATAGAGCTTTGGGTTATGAGAAGAAACAGACCCAAATGGTGCCCACTACGGTTAAAGTAACTTCATCTTTACATTAGGAGCTAAGGCATGCCTTCCAGACCAAACTTGCAATGCAGCTTCAGTGTATTTATGTTATAACTGTCACTGACCTAGAGCATAAACCAAAAGCCAAAAGTACCAGATTATAACATCTTCAACAGAAAATGTGTATGGTGCCTGTGCCACTAGGACTGTTCCCATGTTGTTGCTATGCAGTAACTAAAGTGTTGTGATTGTTTTTAACATGTTGCTAAGACATTGCCATGGTATTCTGGGTGGCTGTTTACTAGCTGAGTTAAAAGAGGTCAACTCATGCCGCATTACATTCTTGTCTTCAGATATGACTCAGGTTGATTTTTTACCAGTTTCATTGCTTGCCAGGACATCATTTGTGTCCGTAGCATCAAGTATATGGACTGATTTATGTGCTAGTTAGTTAGGGTTGTGTTCAAATTGTTAAGCTTAAGTGTGAGCAGTAGCAATAGTGATGCTTGTCTTAGACAGCAGCACTTATAGCAGGAAAACCGCAGAAGAGACAAAAAGCAATCCACAACAACCTGAAAAGATAATGTCTGTTGCAGTAAAGTTTTTGTCCTCCACAGATCAATTTGTGAGAGAGAGAGAGATCAATTCCAAAGCACTGCAGTAAATCGGTCTTGTCTCTTCACGGGCTACAATCCAGAATTACACGAATCCTTATCTGTCTGTTTCTTTGGCATTTAACTCAAAAATCCACCTTGAAAAAGTCCATCCATAACAGCACTAAATTCACTAGGATGACATAAAATGATGCCACTACATCATATATTTGCAGATCTTGTTTTTATGTTCAAATAAAACAAACATTTGGCTCCCTGTGATGTACCGAATGTTGTTATTGTGGATTCTGCTCATTTAAACAATTTGAACTATTTAATTAAAAAACTATTTAAATATAACCAAGGTAATGTTTTAAACTCATGGAAATGGTACATACACATACACACATCAGCAATGTTTCTCATGATACACCATCATATTCTAGCAAAATATTGCTTATTGTATTGTTACAATAATCCATATTTTAATTCCAACATTGTGAATTTAAAAATGTATTTATTTTACACATAGAAATAGATTAAAATAGGTTCAGTTTAAATTAATATAAACCAAAAGCATCGTTTGGGGCCACTAGGCAGCAATATAAAGTCCCTATTGATGAGCCCTGCTATTCTTTTTGAATATTCAAACTGCCAGCTAAGACCAAACCTTTGAACTTGTCCTGTGTGTGTTTGACAGCCGGGAACGTGTGTGTTCATGTCAGGGGTGAGACTGGAGGTTAAAGCGCCTGTGTCTGTTTGATGGGAGCTGACAGCGTGCAGTAAGCAGGTGCTGTGTGGGACCGCTGAAATGAGGGGGGTTAGATGAAGAAGCTCTGTGCAGACTGCATAAAGAGCTGAAGTGTCAGGCTCAATGCATCTCCATGGCTCTCTGCCCACTCTCTTCTCCTTTATACACACATAACCTGAATCCCTTTATAGTTTACTCCATGCTTTGTATATTTTGTAACTTATTACAAACTGCATCATTAAAATAAGAGTTCGGAATGTCTGTCATGTAGTTAATGCTTTGTTTTTGTTAATGCTTTCTGTTTTACTTAATGATGACTCCAATTTCAATTTGTTCCTCAAAAAGTGGCTAAATCATACGGCTTCAAAAACACCTGCTTACGAGCACATATATAGCTCACATATAACACATGAACATATATAGCGCATGGGTCATACAGACTCTTTTTCTGAATCCTTTTGTCCTTTTTGGAGCTTGACCGTTCCATTAAGGAAAAATGACTCACTTTCTGAGGGGTTTTGTGGTCCATCATTATGAGAAAAAAGACGTGCTTGTTGATCTTGCAGGCTGCTTGTTTTCTGTATGGATCCTGGCCTGGTTTCACCTTCACAATGCCGTCAAACCTTCCACAGCAAAACGCATTTGGACATTAATGGAGACCCTGATCGTTCTCAAAGCTGACAAGATGTGTCTAGCTTGTCTGAGGTCTTACTTGGGCCGTGGGCCACGTCTCAGACTGAGAGCATCCCACATATTCTGAACCAGAACCTCCGTGAGCTCCTCGGCATCCAGTTCATGACAGTGACCAGAGCAACCATTTACATTAATCCATATATCTGAATTATTAATGGCCTGATTCAATGTATTCCATAACAAAAAACATCTTATGCTCTCTTTACTTCAGCCCGCCTGCTGTCTGGGGGTTCATCATCAGCGCTCTGATTTACAGAGATAGATCTGCTCCTTACGGGCTGTCCACCCCAATTACTCAGCTGAGCAGAAGACAGCTGCATGTTGCCATCTGAAAACACAGATTGAATGAGTGCTACAGTATCACTGATATAATGCAACGATTTGAACAAGGATGCAGTGCAGCCAGCGTCAGTCAGGATAATCAGGGTGACAAGCGCCATTTTTAGAGCAAAGGAGAGCGAGTTGCGATTAATCCATACACCCAAAATCGTGTGCTCTCTCTCTTTCTCTTTTACATGTGCTGACATTAAAAATGCATAGGCCAAAGTCACATGCTCCTTTCATTCAACGGCTGACATCTTTTGATATGAAGCATTAAACATTCAAGCAGAGCCAAGCTTAGGCTGCCGAAAAACTCCTCTGGGAACAAGATCTGCTTTTAAAAGACAGCGTGACACACGGGGCGGTGCCATATTAGTGAACAGAATTCTGGCTTCATTTTGCTGTGATGCCAACAGTGGGGTAATGATATCCTGAACACAGGTGGCCTCGACAGACTGCAGACAGTAATCAAACCACTGAGATGGAGTTATCTAACACCGCAAATGCAAACTGCAAAATGAACGATGGTTTAAAAAGCATCTGCATGTGCCGACTTCACACTCTGGGACTTTATAGACTTTTTCATATTTTATTGTTACAGCATGAATCGAGAGATATGCTCATTTTTTAAAAGTGTCATCAGCACAATGTACTCACAGTGTATAATAAAAAAGAACACATGAGCATTTATCTCCACCCAGAGTTAATTGAAGAATTTATGTGAAGAGAACAGAGCTGGTTTTCCCAGAATCAAAAATCTGTCATCCTTGGTCATTTGTATTACTATCCTTTATGTTGTTCTGTATGACTTTCTTTCCTCTGCAGACCACAAAAGATGTTCACACTTCATGTGGCTCTTCTCGATACATTAAAAGTCAACGGTGACCAAATCCTATGATGTTATATGACAACTTTTATGGTGATTTACGTTCATTTGGAATAAAACAGTGTCAAAATTCCACTGAACTTGGTGTTATTTGATGTTCTACACAAAAAGAAAATCAAGGGTTTACAATAACGTAACTGTCTGTACATTTAATTTGAATGTTTGGGTGATTATATAATATTAATTATTATATATTAATTATTATAATTAATTTAATTGTTTCACCACTAGTGATGGATGGGAATGTGATGGGAATACCTGAGACTGGGGAGTGTTTGGGAAATCTGTTTTGGGAAATTTGCAGTTTATTGCCACACTTCATCTTAAAATTGTTTGTAATTTAATAGTGCAACATTACATTTTTATTTGTAATTAACTTCAATTAAAGGCAGAATATTAAGCTCACTGTGGTTTCAAACACAAAATGGCAGCATGTATCCAGGCTTATAATTACACTACATTCAGCCCACAGAAAGAATGTGATGCAGCAGTAAGTTGTTGACATATCTAGGTTTAACATCACTGCTGGGACACCACAGTACCATTAAGAGATATTTAAAAACCCAATAGCCAAAGAAATTTTAAAATAACAAATGCACTAACCAGCAGTGTCACCGCAGGCTGCATGAGACAACAATCTTTTGCAGTTTCCACCATCACAAGGCTTATCAGAACGGTCGCAGGCCAAAGAGTGCTGGCCACAATCAGCAACCTCAGCCAACAGGCTCAAATTGTTTATAAGGTAGCATTTACTTCCTCTCCTTTCGTTGGGTACCTTCTTTAACGCCTCGATTTCTGCTTGGTTGCCCAGATCATCCTTTGAAACAGTAGTTGTGCTGTTGGACCTAAGCAGCCCAGTATTGAAACGGTTCCCAGTAGTACAGGTATGTTTGATGGCAGTGCTCCTCCCAGTCCTTCTCTCAGCTCTTCCATAGCAGACTCTCCCCCTGCTGGTGCCAGTACCTCAGCCATGACTGTTCTGACATTGTAGATGTAAGCATGACCAAATTAATTCCTAAAGTAAATGGGCTAAAGCCCAGTCCCATACTGGCCGTAAAATTATACAATTCCGATTCTCGATCGCTGCAAATAAACACAAGACAATATATGTACATCATTTACAACAGGTGACATCCCATGTTATCCTAGAGCTGACCCATGGAGGGGTCATTCTTAAACAGGGTTTTAAAGTCACTAGTGCTGGGATATTATAATTACTTCAGATGTACAAGAAGTGATCACAAGAAAGACCTTTTAAAGTATCAGTCCATAAAAAACAAACACATTTCATAAAAAGGAAACACATTTCAACGGCATCATGAATTATGAATGATTTAAAACGTAATCTTAATCAACATGAACACATATTTGTGTATGTATTATAATTTCCTCCTCTTGATAGATGATTACCAGCTACAGTGACAACATTCTGCTCGTAACAAATCATGATAAGCATGATGAACGAAACATGAATGACAGCTGTCAACAGGATCAATCATACACCCACCCACAAATCTAGTTCACCATTTCTCTCTGATGACAGAAATGAAAACGATAAAAACAAGCATTAGTAGTTAAAAACTAGAGTGACTAAAAGCACTATAGCGTATCCAGTATAACTTCAGCCTTACTGAGAATATATTGATAGATATTGAATAGATATTGTATGGCCCACCTTTACCATACAAAGATCCCTTTAAATACGCTTAAGGACTTTTATTATGAAGTTTCGTACGAGGAAGTTGACATGAGGGTTAACCAGTAGGTGTCACATGTAAAAGGAGCCGCCGGTTCAACGAGGAAGAGAAACGTTTGCTGAGGGCAACAGTGTCAGTTTCATCAAAGTAACATTATGTAAGTACACTTTGAGAAAAGCTCGTTTCAAACGCATCCCACAGAGAACCTGTCTCTCGATCGTGTTCAGGTAAAGAGGTGTACTGATGATAACTGCTGTAGGGTTTGCTGCTTGTTTACTATGTACCTTAACAGGTGTAATATAAGACAGCCAGGGCTAATCGAGGTACGCCTTCCCTTTAAATGTTTCATGAATCCGACCTTGTTTATCCAAAGGGTGTTGGATGTTTGTACCGTACTGTTACCTGTGACAGGGTGTAGAATGAACAGGGCTGAAGATCTCACTACCTTCAATCTAAATGTATTGTAGGGCATCGCTGTGAGGTTGGTATGTTTGAACGAACAACACACTCCCGCCGGATAAGGTTTGTCTGTCATTTCTGTCCGTCTGATTTAATGTAATTTAATTTAGCGCTGTCCAATGCAGCTGTCTTTGTAACAAAAAGTTGACTACCGTAGATCTGTGAGTTAAACATAATCTCCATTAGTGAAAGTCGTTTTCTTCATTCCCAGGTCTGCCCTTTGGCAGCTCGTTGCCTTGTTTAGCCCATCTTCTGCAGGGAGAGGCTAACAGTGAAACAGCATGTCCAGCAGGAATGAGTCTTGTCTGTTTGAGAATGGATCAGTCAGCTTCTTCTCCTGCTTAGTTCATGTGTGGGAGGAGTGGGCAGGGCTTGGGCAGCTGGAGGACTACCTCAGTTTCTTGGAGTACTTGCTTTGGGTTTTCACACCTCTGGTAGTGGTGTTCATCCTACCTTTCCTCTTAGTGATCCTCCTGTATCTGTCCATTCTCTTCCTCCACGTGTACAAACACAAGAACCAGCTGAGGGAAGCTTATTCCAACAACCTCTGGGATGGTGCAAGAAAAACTTTGGCAACGCTGTGGGATGGACATGGAGCTATATGGCATGGTGCGTAATAAATGCATTCAGTAGGATGTATTCAATGGATTGTGATCAGCCTTTATAAAGATTTGACTTATAACTTGTTATCTTAAATGAAACTATCGGTATTTATTGTAGTCATATAGTCTACAGTACATCCACTTTGCTGTTATTTAGATCTTGGAATGATAGACAAGAATAGTGTAATTAGTAAAGTAATTAAAAAGTCATATCTAAAGATGTGCTGTAAGATCTAGGATTTTCTTCATGTATTATCAGGTTATTGCATGACTTAAACCGTCTTATCTTTTGACAACTCAATTAATGACAGTCTGATATTTTAGGCATTAAATTATAATTTTAAAATGCCAATGCATAAACCGCTCCGTCTTTATCAAGCGAAGCATCTAAATAACAGTTCTATCTGATTCATTGCACCAGTTTAATCTATTGTGATTCACTCCACATAGTGCAATGACATGACATTTTCTCAGTGATGTATCCCTTATTATACATATTATACTTCTTGCAGAGACAGAAATGAATGCTTTTTAAAAAACATGTTTATAATGATGTACACTCTCTTGGGATAAATGACAAATGATGACAAATTGTGTGTCATACCTCACAAAAATACACTGTTTCATTGTTTCCCATCTGATTTAATGTAGACCTATCTTTTGTAACAGGCTATGAAATTCATGGTTTAGAAAAGGTCCCTGATGAAGGACCTGCCCTCATAGTCTACTATCATGGAGCGATTCCTATAGACTACTATTATTTCCTGGCAAATGTTATTCTTCAGAAGGGAAGAACTTGTCATTCAGTGGCTGATCATTTTCTGTTCAAGGTTCCAGGTAAAACCTCATTCATGCAGGCGTTATGTGATCTCACTTTATTTCCCCCAAAATAACTAAATGTCTTTAGATTGATTATTGAAGCACACGGACTGTTCATAAGCAGTATATCTGGGAATGACAGGTCACCTGCGTCTTTATCATCAGAACATTAAAGCGAGTCCCTCTCGGCAGGGTTTAAGCTTCTTTTAGAAGTGTTTAGTGTGATCCATGGACCGCAGGAGGAGTGTGTGAAAGCCCTGAGGAATGGCCACCTGCTGGGCATCTCTCCTGGAGGGGTCCGGGAAGCCCTGTTCAGTGATGAGACTTATCCTCTGCTGTGGGGCAAACGCAAAGGGTTTGCGCAAGTGGCCATTGATTCTGAAGTGGTAAGTGGCTTTGCCCCCTTTTTGTACACATCTGAAACTTACCATGTATTGAAGGTCTGTTTTGTCTGTACAGCCAATAATACCCATGTTTACTCAAAACGTCAGGGAAGGATTCCGCTCTCTCGGAACACTAAGTAAGTCACACAAAAAAACACCTAATTTATTGTGTTATTGTGAATGGATGACATACCGTTGTGAAAGGTTGCCAGTTATTCTTAAATCAGTCAATCTTACATTTCTTCAGAATTCTTCAGATGGGTCTATGAGAGGTTTCGTCTGCCGTTTGCACCTGTGTACGGAGGTTTTCCAGTCAAATTTCGCACCTACTTGGGTGACCCCATTCCGTATGACCCCAGACATAATGCAGCTGAGTTAGCTGAAAAGGTAGGATTTCTTTAGATTGCCAGTTCTGTTTTTGTAACTCTAAAGAACTCTAAAGATAACTGTAAAGATAAAGTTCAGACTTTCCTTGTGGTTGCTGAGCTGGTGTTTCTTGTGTTATTTTTTAAATGTCAGAAAAAGCTACAGGAAGCTTTAACCTCTACACTGTCCTTCCAAGCCCTGACCTTTTGTTCGCTACGCTAACAAACTCTATGCAGTGTTATTTGTTTACACTGTCCCTTAAGGGCATGTTCCACCCAAGAGTGGTTATCACCATTTATCAAATATGCAGGTGTATGAACTTATTCATTTATCACATCTTTGTAGAATGTTCAGCTCCTCCAAAGGCTGCTTTTCTGTGACATTCCATTCACAACAGTAACGTAGACATAAAAGAATGTGGTCAGATTTTTTCCTGCTTTCATCACATGCTACCATCAAGTGGTTTGGCAGTAACAACACTCAGAGTCTGATGGGTTTCTTGCTTTCAGAGTGGATATAGTATAGCTTCAGTGGGGCTTTAAGATTTTCTAATCAATAAACCTTGTGCTTAAGAAGACAACATTTTGGTTTCCACCAAAACAGTCCTTTTGGGGCTGTATGTATTATGGTACAGATATGTAGTAATAAATAGACAGACAGACACACAGATAGATAGCCGGTTGTGATATTAAGTTTTTTCTTTAAATGAATAGTTCACCCAAAACTGTACTGGGATTGAGTATATGACAAAATGGTTATTTTGGGTAAACTGTGTCTTTAAGGCTAGTATATGAGTTTGTGCAAAGCCAAATGTCAAGCAGTTAAGACTAGTAGAGGTGGGGTACAGTGTGAGGATCCTGTGAAGATGTCTAGGCTAGTTCAGTTCATGACTTTGAGTCAGGATTTGTTTTTAAAGAAAACACTAAACTCAAAGAGTTTTTTTTCCAATTCAATCCATGTTTCCAGGTGCAACAAGCAGTTCAAGCACTTATCGACAAACACCAGAAGATACCTGGAAACATCCTTAGAGCTCTTTTGGAGCGATTCCAAAGGGAACACAAAGATTAGCACACTTGCCTTCTCTCAGACTGAACAAAGAAACCTGAAGTCCTAAAGATTATTCATGATATTGTTACCTCATAACATTAACAGTTGTGTTACTGAAACCGCAGTGGATGTATCTGGCTACATAAGTATCAGCATTTTCACAATGTCTCATATCAAAATAATGGTGCGTGTCTTTGTAACATCTGGGTACATGTAGTCTTGTGTGTTTGTCAGAAAATGTGTGGTCGTTGGGTTTTTGTGTGACTTAGTTTAAATCCATAATTTATTTGCACACCTTGATCTTGAAGGACCTTTTGAAGGATCACTGCCAAAATAGTTTGTTGTCCACAAAGCCTTTAGTTACCTTTAATGTCCTTTTTAAAAAATAATATTCTGTCCTGCATTGGTGAATCATTTGTGTTACAGTATACCAGAATTTGCAGTAGCCAATATTTCCAACATGAAATCAATAACACTTTTAAGGTACCATTTAAAATTGTATTTGTTTTATAAGATAATCACATACTGTGACTTTTGTGGAGGTTTGTAAGCACACCTGACAATAATGACCAGATATACATACAGTTGCTGCAACAACAAAACATTAGTTGTTTGATGTTGAATATGTGTACTCTATCTTCTAATATTAACTGTCAGAAACAAACTGCTTTCTATATATTATCACTTGGTATTGATGGCTTGATTTGTCCAGCTATTAAAGCTTGTTTCAAATGTGCAAAGAAATAGCATTATGATAAAACGACAGCATATATTATGCAACTATTAATGGTTTTATACAGGCATTAAAGCATACAGGTGTTTCGAAATCTATTAAGATTTTGTAACATTCCCAAGATTTAGGGGTTAAATTAATTCATTACATTGTTTTGGCTCTTGAATCTAATATGTTGTCAGAAGTGGTCTGATTTGTTTGTAAATTAATGGTTGTAAATATATGATTTTATAACAGAGATTTTATGATTAAAAATAAAACATATTTCTATGGATTTGGTGTTGTTAAGCTCTTGTGCAAGTTTTTATTTCACTCAGTCAACCTGTCAAGCCTTTCCCATGATCCTTTGCAAAAGATATTCTATATATCCTGTATGTGACATGAAGATTAATTGTCAGCATGGGCACAGTCTTTGACACCTAATGTCCTGTGATATGTGTTTACATCCAGTGTATACGGTTTGGTGCGAGGTATGCAAATGCACCAGTGTTACTACTCTATGTATAAATCTGTTTGGTATTAACAACATATGTGCACCCATTGAAAATCCATTCCCCCCTCAACAAAATAATTACTTGGGGGGGGGGGGGGTGGAATAAAATATATTTTTTTGGGTAAAAATGTTGTTTATTCATGATTTCTTGTTGCATTATACATGTGGCCCTAATTTTCCTCCAGCCTCTCCAGGAGTCATTTCTAATTAGATACTAAAACTGTAAATCATAAGAGGTGTGCGAATACATATTCAGGCTAATTAATCAATAAGTCTTGCATTTGGAACATTTGTTACCGTCTTTGAAAAAGCAGCATCTTTGCTCATCATTGCTGCTTTCCTCCAACCTTGAAACAAAGACGGTCCAAAACTTAAGACTGAACTTAGTCACACATTTATTCCGAAATATATCTGAAAGAAGCTCGCAAGGGACTCTAATAAAATGACCACAGTGTACTTTATTAAATGAATTTGGTACTTTGTGTTGCATTAGAATCAAATAAAAATTTACAAAAATCCAATATGTACAAAAATGTAACGTTCTTTTGCTTTACTTTTCAATTTACAATAAAATTAGGTAACAGATTTGATGCATTTTATGCACTTCAGACTTTCATCACACAATACGACTTAAGAGACCAATAATAAACAGTATTTTTTTTTTGCTTATGTCATTTAATACATCACATACACCACACTAGGTTTATCAGTATTATGTCATATGTAACTGCCATCTTGTGGCGCCAGTCTCTAGTCAATAGACACCCTTCACAATCAGGAGGAATGTTCTTTTACACATGTACATTTGCATACATTTATTTACAGTTAAATAGCCTGTTGCGATTCACTGTGGAACTTCTGTTGTAACTGAAATACCAGTAATGTCTGTACATTGTATCTGAAAGTTGAATGCCATCTTTAATGCCAAGTTCATTAAATTACTGTGCTTGTACTAATATCGTGCTTTATTAATAACCACCGAATATCTAAATGTTATATTCCCCCTCTCCCCCACATCTATGGCATTCTATTCTATCTAAGAATCTATGTCTACAGGTGAGAGAGGACCTTTGATTTGTTTTATCAACACAAAGAAACATCAGAACTTTTATCTGCCATTGTTCATTTTATAACGTTCGATTCAAGATGTTTACAGTCTTGTAACAGTACAGTCCTGTCATTTTTCGTTGGGTTGTCATGTTTGCATATGCAATTTCTATTTAGCCTGCTTTCCTTATTTGCCTTTAAAAACCACTTGCAGTATAAGCACAGTAACAATGCCAAACTGTTACCAATTTACAAAATCGATAATTCAGCATCATACTTCCATGACAGTTACCAGGGACATCATGTGTATGATACGGATGAAAAAAAAAGAAAAAAACAGAACATGTTCCTCATGAATAATTAAAGGAAAATAAAACATGAATCGAATGTTCTCCCCTAGCTGTTGTGTATAGTTGTACAAGAAGTCCTGGTTTAGATCTTTACTTATGTTCTGGTAATAAACAGAACAGCCTTCAACTCTTCTAGCATTTATCACCTCATTCACTGAAGCATGTGGACTTCCACTGCCATACATTCTCTTATACTATATCACCCACATCAACTGGAGCTGAAGAGTGGTCTGTTTAAAATACCATTTTGAGGTAGGTTATAGGTATGAATTAAAGTCTTTCCAGAGCGAAGGAATGCTTTATGATTCTACTTTTTTAAACTCCAAACAGAACATTTTGAGTTGAATGTGCAAAACAAAGATACATATTTTATTTGAATGTTACGATTAGCATAACGTGATATTCTGGGGTGCCGTGTTAAACTGTCACGTGTATGTCTGCACCCCTTTAAATTCATAAACTGCACAATTCTCTTTCCAAAAAACAGAGATGCATATTTTAATGATTGTTTATCCTTAATAGATGTTTATACGTCTCAAAACATCGGCCTAGATGGTTGAGCCCTGTACAGCCTTTTGGGTAATGACATCTGAATCTTCAAGACCTTGATTCATTGCCCATGTGCTGAGCACGTCATTGCACCTGATGTTTTAAATTCATGGCATATTTCAGCATTAAAAGATTATGGAGGCCTTGCACCTGGAAAACGACTGGGTGTACTATAAAGAT
>JAZGTJ010015045.1:0-13654 GCA_036877575.1 Botia almorhae
ATCGCACCAGACTGCACCGTAGATAGCACTAAAAGCAAAAATAGGAGCAGGGGAAAACAAAAGAAAACAAAAAAAGTTCCATCCTTCTGCTCTGGGTCTAGAGTGGGTGCCATCGAAACCTTGGTCCTCTGCAAAATCTTGGGCCTGTGAGCCTATAGTTGCACAGATTTTAAGCGTAGAAACAGAGTTGATTAATGCAATAATAAGAACGGCCTGCTTGAGTGGCTCTTAATTGTAATTTGCCGCATTTTAGAGAGAGCAGAGAGAGTTTTGATTTCCTATCCGAGGCCTCGCCTGTATCCATGAATAGTGTATTCAGAAGTGACATATCAAGTATTCTATGAAATGTTATCGTACTGAAGCATTGCACATTGACAAATAGACATAACTTAATAACCAATTATACGGTACACTCTCATATTTAATGATGTAATTAAGAAAATCAAGCATTTACTCTACAAACCGTTAGTCTTGGTATGTCTCTGGAAGTAATATTATTGTCAGTACAAAACAGTATCACTCTTGTTTGTTTGTTTTTTTGGCTAATGAACCACTATTTCGATATAGTAAAGCTCAAAATGGGGGAGAAGGGATTCTCTGACCTTATAAAGTTTAGTAATGCATGTGTCATGCGTTTGAATGCAGTATAATGTAAGCGGATGGAAACTATGCCCTTGCTAAGCATGGTTGCATCATGTCGAACCGCAGCTTATGGGTTGCTTTAAATAATACATTACATCAAAACACGTTCCTCTGGATGTTTCATTTAAGTGAAGGCAGAGAGCACAGGAGAGAGAGAGAATCTCACCAAAACATGTCCGGTTACGTTTTAGCCAAAAATCAAATCAGGGGGGAAATAACATATTTGCATTAGGAAAATGAAGCCTGTTGTGTTGCGTTCTGTTTTAATTTCCCGCATTCTTATTACATTGAGGCATCTGGGTGTTTTACTTTAACTACATTAATGTCTACGATGATTACTGTAATACATTCACTGTTTACTTTGTTGCAGCAACAAATACTGTATTGCAATGCTTTTAATATGTCAGTACAATAAATAATATCAAATAATAAATAATATTACATTATCAAATTATTATATTTCTTGCATGCAAGTAATAAGAATTGGGGGAGAAATGTACTTAATTCTCTTGAAAATAATCCCGTTTGTTCTAAATATAGGCTTCATTTTCTTAAAGCAAAATTACATTTCTTTAATTTTGAGGTGAAATATGACCTGGACATTGTTTTTGCAAGGTTTTGTGAGATTTACCTAAATATTACAGTAACTTTGCCAGTTTTGGAACTACAGTCATTTGATCTTTTAGTTTGATCAAATATGATTGGCCTGTGCAAGCAAAATTAAAACCGTTTTATCATCATTTGTGGTCTTTGGCCCATTAAATGAAATAGTTTGTCTAAAGCCCAATAGATCATCAGTGTAGCATTTTTCTTAATGTCATGAGGAAGTCATTTAGATTCAACAAGCCAGGCCAGTTTTTCCACATATAGTTTTAAATTTAGGACAGACCATTGGTTGATTATGGGATAAAATCCTATAAACAGAGTTTTCCTGCCCTCTTTGCCCAGGCCCTTTCCCTTTAACAGTCTTTGAACAGTATTACAGCAAGCAGTGAAACATATTTTCTGTATCATTACAACAACTCAGTTTGTATCGTGAGACTTGATGGATGCAGTTGATCACTGTAGTCAACATAATAAAACAGTCAATGGTCCAAAACACAAACAGATCTCTAAACTCTAAGATCGGAGATATCACAGGTCATCAGAGATATCACAGGTCATCGGAGATATCATAGGTTAACAGAGATATCACAGGTAATCTGAGATATCACAGGTTATCAGAGATATCACAGGTCATCAGAGATATCACAGGTCATCAGAGATATCACAGGTCATCAGAGATATCACAGGTCATCAGAGATATCACAGGTAATCTAAGATATCACCGGTAATCAGAGATATCACAGGTGATTAGAGATATCACAGGTGATTAGAGGGTTCATTCTGTATGAAATAAATTTACCATCCACTCTCACGTGTAATTTAGGCGCTTTTTACGTAAGTGTTATTTAAAGTTTTAATTAATGATTGATGTTAATTTTTCTTAAATAGAAGATCTTTATAGTTGATCTGGAGTGGAGTGAATTACAGTTCATGTGATTGAGAGGCATTTCAGAGCACAAGTCTTCACAGGGTTTCCTGTTCTGTTGACCTTCAGATTCTTGAACTGGGGTGAGAGGTCAGCCATCTGCCGCCGAGATGTGAATAGAATTGTGGCAGATGTCCATTTAATTTTTCCTGAACATTTTGCCGCGGCTACTGGAACTTACAACCTTTAATCAAAACAAGATCATAAGAGCTATAGCATAGTTTACGTAAAAATGGAAATTCTGACTCTCATATTGTTTCAAACACGTATGCGTTTCCTCAGTAAAAATAAAGCGGGACACATGCAGTCAAGCTCCCAAAATGAGGGAAAGTAGTCAAAACGTTCAGTCATTGGAAAATGTCAGTGTTGATGGTCTGCTTTATTATTCCACTGAAGAAAATATACGGAAAGAAAAATAATACGAAAAATACAAACAGATTTGGACTGATGTGAGTGACATGACAGTTAATGACAGAATTCATTTTTGAGTAAACTGTTTCCTTAATCTAAAACAGTTCTTTTTCCAATATCACAGCTAAGATTTCTCGACTCTCACCGTGCATCATTCCTCTGAGGGCTTCTGGTATAGATCTCTCTGTTAAAACAGATTGACCCGTTTCAGGTTAAGTCTGAGGGTTGATTTTGGCCAGATTCACTTTGATATGGCTTCGGTTCCAGCATTCGATTTCCTGTTTTCCGTATGATTGTTTTGAGAACTTGTGATGTTGATATTGTAAACCCATGCACTGTTCCGCTGTTGTTTCGGGGCATTGATCAAAAGATTGTTTATTTGCTCCCGTGATGCATGCAACGGGTTATTAGCTCCAGTGAAGTCAGTGTCACACCCGTATGTAAAGGTATTTCCACGCTCATGGTGGCACCGTTTTCACGCTCTCGCTAAAAAACCTGTTATACGTACCGTAGGCTTTGACGCAACCGAAGAGTTGTTGTTCTTTCATGTCGTTCACTATAAGAAAACACTGTCGTTTAGGACAACGTAAATTTATGTTTGACCCATAAATGGAGAACAAGACTTTGTTGTTTGCATTCTAAATGTAAATGAAAGGGGGGAAAGTCTTCCAGAATTTATCTCCCTACATTAAATGGTAAAGACCATTTGCCCCATTGGGATGTATTACGCACTACATCGCGGGTCTGGAACCTTTGAGATCTCATGCCTTCCAAGGTTCTGGCAGGTCAGAGCCCAGCGCAGTCCAGGCTGCGACATTCAACCATTCAGGCAAGGAGACCCATATTAGACTTGTGAAATGAAGTGTAATTCTGTTTTTATTCTATTGGGTTTTTTATTGTTTTGTTTTGTTTTGGAAGATCAGTTAGTGATCTCTGTGACATAATTAAGCCAAGTTTGTAATTGTATAATATTTACTGTAAGATGTAGAACATTCAATAACTATTAAAATCTTTCCAAAAAAAATTGTACATTGTGCCATTTTTGTCCGCCTGTAACGCACTCAAACACATGCGGTTATGTAATGAATAGATGTTTTCATAATTAAGGTACATAAAAAGCCAATTACCGTAGCCATTGAAGTCTTATATTAGAAGTCTATTTCACACTGTTGTGAGTCATCTAAAGATGTTCCTAATGAGGACACGCTGTTCTTTCATGGGAAAAGATGGGTTTTGTTCACATAATGGTATAATTACAGCTTTAACAAAGCTGGCCAGCCAAACCGGGATCTCTTTATAGCCACCTAGCTAATAAAAAAAACAACAAATTTGCTAAGTGCTTCTATAATTACTACATGAGTCAGCTGGTCATACTTCAAAATAAACTATGATAAGGTCTGAGGATGCTCCAATATCGGGTATCAAATATTCCCTTCGGTCGCATGTTTGTTCCTTGTTCAGTAAAATTACACTGAAATCCCAAAAACTACATTAGGGGTCATTTCTGAGTAAATTTGGAAAGGAGGTCATTTGTTTGGAAAATCAGTTCTGTCTCCATTTCCTGCTTTCCTGAGTCTCCAGCTGCAGGGGCCCCACAATCCAATTTACTTCATTAATTAGCATTAGTTCATGTATGCTAAATCTTACAAGGTCCCACTGGCTTATTTGTCATGAAGCTGGCACAGGATGTTGAAACAGACCAGTTGAAATCAAGAGGTAGACAAGAACAGGAATGGTCTCAACAAGTCATAGGTAGACTTAGCTTTTAAATAATCAGCTGTGTTAGCTATGCAACTGTACACTTACTGTATGTCATGTTTAGTATGTTTCCAGAGAGTTACAGGAAGAATAAATAAGTATGCTATCAGTCATGGGTACCAGGCGTAACATTACATGAGGGGCCCTCAAGGGTCCTAGTGATCAGTTTCCCCAGAGGAACCCTGAGGCGCTGTTAGTCATTTCTATTGACCGTTGTTGTTAACTTTTTTGTCAGAAGGCCCCGGTCTCCAGTCGTCAGTTTATATCATGAGGCTTTGATGGACACGGGCACACTGAGGCCTGGGGGCACTGGCCCCTCTTGCCTCCATAATCCAGTCCCACCATAAACTGAACCACTATTGTGCTTTTAAAGGTTAATACACCTGTCAGATCCTAACTGGCTTTTGATTTGATCTGTTTTCAAAACCTGAACTTCTGCGTCTACCTCAACATGGTTGGAAAATGTGCAGTTGGCACACGTGCCCTGACATGTTGAGACATGGTGCACATATAGTGCACATGGCTAGTTCTTTTCAGTAACATCTCCCCTCAACCGTTCTCCTTCATCGTTTTGTTTTCCCTGTCTGCTTTAACGAAAAGGCCAAAAAACGAATTATAATAGCCCTGAATGGTGTTATATCTCCAATTCTAAATATAAGCAAAATGATCATTACAATACTCTGTGTCTACAAGAGATTTTGGCTCTTGATCAATCTCAACTTTCAACATGATGTAACTGTATCTGTCAAGTGATTCCAGTTATTTTAGGATACAAGAACAAAGTGACAGTAACATGATTGTGTCTGAATGTGTGCTGGGAACTCAACAAGGGGTTTATACAATAGAAATGTGTAGTTAGGGCAGTTGTGACTTACTGGTTAGAGAGTCAGACTTGGAACCCGAAGGTTGATGGTTCGATTCTCAGTGCATAGGAAACAGCTGAGGTGCCCTTGAGCAAGGCACCATACCCCCAATTAGTCCCTGGGCACCTCAGTAAATAGTCGGTTAATGTGTGCGTTCACTACTCCTATGGTGTATGCATAACTTGAATGGGTTAAATGCACAGGACAAATTCTAAGAATGGGTAACTGTACTTAGCCTGCTAGGATGTTTTTACTGGATGTATAAAATCAGTTCCTCTCAAGTTCATGTTTGGCACACAAGCACAGGTATGAAACACGCATCAAATATTCAGTTAATTCCTATACCTGTATATTTCAGCTGCTGTAAATTTTAATATTACTTCAACATTACGAAGTGATGTGGCAGATGACCACACATTTCAAAACAGATATTTGACGTATGTCACTTCAACTGCTGTCTTTTTCCACAACGTCTACAGAAAGCTTTTCCAGGCTTGTTGACAGATCAAGAACACAGGAGCGATAGTTCAAAGTTTATTTTCAAGACTACATGAATTAAATTTTACAATAAATCATTTGTTGCACTTCACCTAACATTCCCCTGCTGAAACATGCCAGGCAAGTGGGTAAGCTCAACAAAAGATCTGTCAGAGGTTTTCCGCAGTCAATCATTCCATTCTACATACAGAATTAACAAACACTGAAGACAAATGACGAAAACACTTGTGTGTTGCTTTTACCCTTTGGACTCTTCTGAAGAAAAACACCTTCGATTCTGTTGAATGTTTCTCATAGTGTTACATGAATATAAAATTCCAGTTAAACTGAACATTACTTCCTGAAAAACAGATATATATAGACATATATATAACTTTGTCTTGAGAATATTTGGAAAGCATGTTTATAAACAACAGGAACCTCTTATAGTCTCATAATGTTGCCAAATTTGAAGAACTTCTAGTCATCTGAAATATGTCCAAGCTTAAGTATTGCTTTATATGTACAGTAATAAAAATAAATTTGATTTACCATGTTTATATTTCTTTGGCCACCGTTTTAAGGAAATAAATGGATAAACATCGTAAACATCTCAGATGAAACCAAACCACTTTGATTGACGCATTAAAGCCTTGATAAATAACAGAACTCACTTAAATATCTATTTTTAATAAAAACATAAGGTCGTTTAATGCATAAATTTCTTTCCTGTAGCTCAGTGGTTAGAGCATGGTGTTAACAACGCCAAGGTCATAGGTTCGATCCCAGGGATTGCACATACTCAGAAACAATGTATATAGTATAATGCAATGTAAGTCGCTTTGGATAAAAGCGTCTGCCAAATGCATAAATGTAAATGTAAAGGGTATTCATGGAATTAGCAGTCAAAAAAATGGTTCTTCTGTGGCATCTTGAAGCTATAAATGATTTGATAAGACGTTTATAGTATCTTGTTGGTTTATTGACGTCGCTAATTATTCACTGGAATTAAATGTATTAGACCTGCCCAGGTATGCCGTAATTACTGCAGTGCGGTTTAAACTTGTTTATCAGCATTACAAATGAGCAGAACGTATCTGTGTAAATAGATCACTACAAATCTGTACTCAAAACGGCTTTAAAGGAAGACTGTACAGCGATTGTGTATTTGTGAAGCTTTGCAAAACATTGTCTATTTAAGCAGAATCACATACAAAGATCAATGACGTGACTCGTTTTTAAAAGAGCATAAAGTAAATAAAATAAAATATTGGCCATATTTAACTTTTATCTGCCAAAATAACATGCACGTTGCTATTTTGTTTTCATATGAAAAGCGAGAAATAGAGAAAGCGTTACACCTTCGTTTGATACTTTTGTAAATATATATAAAAGAGACAGAAATAAGAGAAAACACCTTATTTACTGTCGTCCACTCGTCGTTCACTATTAGCGAGAGTTGCGGACAGAGTATCTAGTGTATCTCGGCATGCTTTTATTCGCGAGCTGTACAGCGCGCGCTAATCCACGCCTACCTTACAGCCAATCAGATAAGTAAAGTGGACGGTGCCTAGTTATTATTAATGAGCTGAATCTTAGGGGCGGGGTTGTAGCCTGCAGGGTGTCAAAGAAAACGAGAGCTTGACTGATCATGTATTGTTAGTATTAATCACGCGAGCAGAGTAAACCACCACTTCTCTTTTTGTCTCTCCGAGGAGATCTTCTGCTTCGACAGACCAAAGTCACTCTTCATCCAAAGAAAATACTAGTAAGGAATTAAGGCAAAGGTAAGTTTGGAAGGAAATTTGTGAAATTACAGTGTCATTACCTGTTTATTGCGCAGTCAAGTCATGCATGTGATGTGTAACCTACTTAGACATGTAAATATTACGGACAGTGACATACCCAGCGAACAGAGAGTGTTCTCAGAGCAACGTTCTCTAAAAGTTCTCTCGAAGTATTATAAAACGTTCTTGAAGTAAACGTTAGTAGAACCTTTTTTAATGTTATGTATCAAAAACGCTATTCTTAAGTTGTTAGGGGAACGTTTTAAAATCGTTACAGAATTAAAAAACTGTATATATTAATAATAATATAGTAATATATTAATGTTTTTATGACCCTGCCACATTTTCAAATGTAACATATTCATTAATTTTGTGCGGGAATTGTGTTGTGAAGCACAATTCTCTGTGTATGTGGGACTGTATTAGTGCAAGATTCCTGTTTACAGTAGGAATTCCAGTAGATTAGTGATGCTTCAGTAAGAGGCGTCTATATTTTTTATGTGCATGGACAGTGGCATCTATTAAAATCATGGTGTGAGTAAAATAATGGTCATTAACCCAGCTAACAATTTGAGAACGTTTTCCTAACATTTCCAAGTAATGAAAGCATTAAAATGTTATGTTGAAAGTTTTGGAAACGTTTCTTGTCCAATTGTATTAATATTATTGCTTGGTTATAAGAACGTTATTCAAACATTTTTTAAATTCTGTAACTTTAAAACGTTCCACTAACAACTTTAAAATAACGTTTTTGATATATATGATATATATAACATTCAAAATTGTTCTGCTAACATTACTACAAGAATATTTTTTGATAAGATTTGACAGAATTCGAGAACATTGACCGCCATTGGCCAACGATCCCTGTTAGCTGGGAAAGGAAAAAAGCATTCCCAGAGATTGTTAAGCGAGCTGGGATGTAGCTCGGAAGAAAGATTACGTATGTCCCTCAGAAATATGTGACGTTCCTAAAGTGTTTTATTTTTATTTGTTTTGCTGTTACGTGCCCAGGACTACTGTGATATGTTAAATGTTACCACTTGATGTTGACTGTCGGCTAAAGATAACTCCACTCTAGTGGGCTATTTTTGTACCTGACTAGTCCTGAATGATAAACGCTTGCAGGATGATGAATCTCATATGAGATCATATGAGACTCATGTGAGATCTCTTTAATTTCGTAATTGTGAGCTCTAAACAGCAATTTCGATTCAACTGAAGGCAAATGGAAACTTTTGCGTAAGTCTTTTGCTTCTCAGATGTTTATTTTGAGAAAGTGTCCCCTGTAATCTCACATGCGCCTTCCCCTTTTGAGTTTCAGAAGAGATCTCAGTGATGTGTCAAACTGAGAAATTTACTGTGAGATACTGTGATTAGCCAAGATACTGAGTGTGCAATCAGAAGGCAGAGATTTCAGTGTAAGCTCAAACATTTCTCTTCTCTTTAATATGAGAACACAAAAAAGGGTGCAAGAAAATGTATCAAAGCAGTTAGAGAAATGTTTGTAGTGTTCTTGTAGCTTAACTGGTAGAGAATAGCATTGGTAGTGCAAAGGTTTTGGGTTCGATTCTCAGGGAACACATGTACTGATAAATTGTTATACCCTGACTGCACTGTAAGTTGCTTTGGATAAACGTGTCAGCCAAATGCGTAAGTGTTTGAGGCACATCACATATTTTAAATACATGCGTGCTCTCTTTCTTGCGTGGCTGTCAGTCAGGAACGTGTATGAGTTTGCATAAGGGCTTGTGATGTCATGTACTATGGAACATCTAAATTAAGACTCTTGCTAGCTCAAGTTTCTTCTGACTCTGACTCTTAAACATCTGTTTTTGCCTTATGTTGAGATCTGGGGACATGGACTCACATGCGAAGGTATATGCGGAGAAATATATGCACTCACAAATATACTGTACACAAATCTCCCAAACGTCAACCTTGAACCACCCACACTTAGGATGAGCAAGACTCTCCATTCAGCTGGAAGTGGCTTTTATTATATGCACTCATGATCTCTTCAGCTTCAGCTTAATACTGTCACAATAGAGAGCAAACATTTAATCCAGACCGGGCAATAAACTGTCAGACAGCAGACGGTGATGTGTGTTTGCTAAAACCAACATCCATGACCAGCACTCCCTCTCCACTATCTCAGTCAACAGCCTTTTGTTACATTAAGCCGGTATATCTTAGTTTATTCAGTAAATATAACAGTTAATTTATTAGTTTGTTGTGTAGTTAATTATGACCAAGCTGTGAAAAAACAACTTCACTTGTGTAGAAACTTATTCTTGGTACATTATTATTTAATATAAAAATGCTAGTCAAGTAAAGGCAGTTAAACTAAGGGATGCATCCTGTAGCTTTCATGCTACAGACATGAATAAAACTGTACATCAAACCATTTGATCTGTTGAGGAGAAATGAGCCATTTTTGTTAGCAACCTAACTTACCATTTTGCCCTGGAGGACATAACTGATGAAAAAATATTTTTTTGTAAACACTTCAGTATATTTGAAAAAAGTTAAAGTTGAATATAAACATAAGCAACATGGAATAACATTGTGTGAAAATATTCAAGGTGTTTCTGTTTTCAAAACTTGGAGTGAACTTTCAGTGTTTTGGCTCAGCCCAACCTGAAGTCGTTAATCTGCAAAGTCTGTCACATTTTTAAACCTGTCTAGACAAATTTAGCATACTGCCTCCATTGCATCCCTCTCTGTAATGGAGAGCTCCAAGATAAATGAAGACCTGATCTTTCGTCATTGGGGTGGGTTAAACTAGCGATTAAGTATTAAACAAGTTGCTCAAGGAGCTGTATATGCAATCAGACTACCACAAAGTACTTTATAGAATCTGTTATATGTAAGTGCAACTTTATTGAGCAAACACAAGCTTTAGATTGGGAGATCTTGTGAAATAGAGTGTCTCATATCTGTTGTGTAAGACTTGATGACAAGTTGCACTAATGAAAAAAAAGAACTAACAAGTTAGTGAAAGTCTTTAGGTGACTGGCATGTTTTCGCTAATCATAGTTTAGATAAAGACAAGATACAACCAGTAAACTAATCACATCACCTGCAGGATCTGGTTAAAGTAAAAATTTGCAATACAGTTCTAAGATTTAGTTAGACACAGACAGGTCTTTTAAAAAATAAAATATTTTTTTTGTAATTGTTGACATAAAAGATTAGGCAAATATAGTTTTATAGAGTTTTTAAAGGCCTTTAATCTCGGTCCTAATGAATGATTTTGCCTTCTTTGATAGTAAGAATGCAGCTAACACTTCATTTTACTATTCGTTTTAATAGTTAATTAACTCAGACAAAGAAGTGAAAGCAGAAAAAGAGGAATGTGAGTCTTTTCCTGTGTCTGTAAATCATATGATGAGTGTGGAAGTGCAATAAAACCTTTTAGCGCGGTTTTACGTAACCCATTGTGAATTACATTTTCCATTAGCAAAACAAAAAATGAGGAATGCTAACTTTCTTTTTGACTTATTTAACACAATACGTTATCAAAATGATCTGTTCGATTGGACTAACATCATATGGTCCTGTGCCTTCCACAGAACATGTATAAATATATAAATAGTGATTGCTATTATGATGTGAAGAGACTTTCAACCAATCATCGCCTACCCAGTCTTAAAGGTACATTGCCTGCTGAGTTGGTGTAAAATAACGACTTATTTGAGCTGTTTTTCAATAAGCCAGATTAATTTGATCATATTAACAACAAGTTCAGTACATTTCACACACATTGTGACAAAGCAAAAAACATAAACAGGAAAATGAATGTGTACAGTCAGAGACCCCATAAAAAGCCCATACATTCTACAGTAATTCATACTCCAGAAACAACCCATTAAACATTAAAACAATGTGTGCATTGGTTATGTATGTTTGAGAAATACTCCACATTCATTTTTAAATCATTTTTAAAAGATTCAGAATTTTCTAGATGATTTTTTATCTACTCTCGCATCTCACTTCCTGTTTGCTTGTTTATCCTCCCATGACCTCTGGCCTCTCATGACATGTTACAAAACTGCAGCTGGCCAATCACATTTTTAATAGAAAAAATAAGCGTTTTTCTTTTTTTTTTAAAGAAAAAAATATGCATTTTATGCTTTTTTATGTGACCATAGGACTATACATGTCGCATAGGAAAATGTCTGAACTTCATTTTTATATACCCTATATCTCACCCATCTGAGCTACACCTTCAAGCTGCAAGTTGTAATGTTTTAATTAAAAAATAAACAGACAACTGTTATTAAATACATGAAGTGCAATTTTATGTTTAAAGCAGAGATGGCGATAGAGAAGGCAAAAGTTACAGAATGCATCTTTAAAAACAAAACTCAGTGTTATCGAACATGAATATGGAGTAAATATTGCAGTATAGACAGCCAGAGTGCTTTTACTTGACTGTAGGATTAATGAATATGCTGACTGGCTCCTGAGTGTCTACCAAACTTAGTTAGTTCTCCCACTGCTTACATGAATCTTTGGATGTTATTGATTTTTTTTTCTCTAATTAGGTTTGGACAAGCTGTATGTTCACTGTAATTTGGTTCTGTCTTACTATAGTTGGACTGTACTTTTGCATGTACACTAAATGGATGCATAGGTGCAGTGCTGTCACATATTGCCTTGCGTTAGTGTTCGTACCACTGTAAGTAACTTACCAGTGTCATTTTAAGATTTTTAACCTGTTTTATCATCAGTGTGCAATTTATCATAAATTAGAAAAGTATTATCATACTTCTCTCTAACAATTCACATGATCCGGGGTTTTGAGTTTATAACACAAATGGTGCAGGATGAGTTACACATTGCAGGAAATCTCTAACATTATATATCTGAGCAAAAGTTGTGCTTTTTTAAATACCTCTAATAATAGTGATAAATGAAATAATGAGACTATAATCCATAATGTGATATAAGGCAGGGTAGGCGATCTTATACAGAAATGATTTTGTTATGCTGGTTTAAAGTCTCTTCACATCCTAATAGCAAACACAAAGTTCTTTACATGTACATTGTACAAAGGCTATTGCTAGCCTTTAAACACTACTATATTTATGATTTTGTCTTTCTTTCTGTTCTTCAGAATGTGAGGCAGACTGATGAGATGTCGTCTCCGAACCTGTCGACCTCGTTTCTGCCCTCCTGCACCTACAAGGAAGACTTCAAGCGATACCTGCTCCCATGCGTCTACAGCCTCGTCTTTATCTTCGGCCTGCCGCTCAACTTCATCATCATTCTGCGTATCTGGAGCTGCCGGCGTGCGTTAACACGCACCAAGGTCTACATGCTCAACCTGGCGGTGGCGGACTTCCTGTATGTCTGCTCCCTCCCGCTTCTGGTCTACAACTACGCTAGCAAAGACTACTGGCCATTCGGGGACCTCACCTGTCGCCTGGTTCGGTTTCAGTTCTACAGCAACCTGCATGGCAGTATCTTCTTTCTCACCTGCATTAGTTTCCAGCGTTACCTGGGAATCTGCCATCCCCTGACGCCGTGGCCCAAACGAGGCGGACGTAATTTGGCCTGGATCATTTGCATGTGCGTCTGGGTGACCGTGGCGTTGCTCTGCGCCCCCACATTTCAGTTCGCGGCTACCGGCGTCCAGCGCAACCGTACCGTGTGCTACGATCTAAGCGTACCCGAGCGCGCACCAGAGTACTTCCCATATGGCATCGCTTTGACCTGCCTGGGCTTCGTCGTACCCTTCCTGGTCATCTTGGTGCTCTACTGTAAAATGGCAAGGGTTCTTCGTAAGCCTGTAAAAGCCACAGGACACTCTTCTATGGAGAAAAAGAGCAAAGCCATTCGGATGATAATCATCGTAATGTTGGTATTCGCCATCAGCTTTTTGCCCTTTCATGTGACTAAAACGCTCTACCTGTTGGTGAGGACCTTCCCCACAGCATCCTGTGACCTCAGAAACATACTGTCTGTGGTGTACAAAAGCACCAGACCCTTCGCCAGCATGAACAGTGTGATGGATCCTATTCTGTTTTACTTCACCCAGCCCAAATACAGACGCAGCACACGAACTTTACTACTCAAGATCACTTCACTGAGTGACAAGAGTGCCAGAGTGTGACTGGACTTTTATGCTATGTTAGAATATTGTTCTAAAACACACCATGAAGGACAAGTATTAGGCT
>JAZGTJ010015046.1:0-13654 GCA_036877575.1 Botia almorhae
AATGATTTCCTTTCTCAGATTTTGTGACATTTCTCTTCCATGGGGAGCCATTGCTGACAGCATGAAATGGAAAGGGCTTTTCTTTGTTAAGTAATGCCCTTTTTTAGTCACCTGTCTGCTGGACACCTCTTAAATGAATCATTAGACTCACCTGTGGTTTAATGCCGGTTAATTAGAATTTTGTAGTCTTAAGTGTGGCTTTTCTCCTAAGACTATAATTGGAGTGTACTCAATTTTGCAACATGGGCTTGAATGAATTTGTTAGGAAAATCACTTTTTTGTGTGTGCAAATTAACAAATCTTGTTTGCAATCAATGGCCCACATTTGTGGGAGTATTTTGTAGTATAGTATCTCATAGAAAATGTTGACTCTGAAAGGAAACTAAAGGTTTTCTGACAAATGTAGTGGGGTGTACTCATTTATGCTAAGCACTCTATATATATATATATATATATATATATATATATATAGTGCTGCTTGAAAGTTTGTGAACCTGAGCTGTTCAGAGATTTCTGTTGTTTTACCATGATTTTCTTATTTTATCATACATCTGACATTTAATTCATAAAAAGCAGGTGATGTTGATCAATTGCATATGTTTGTTTGCAGGGAATGTTTTGAGTAGCCAAAGAACTACAGGAAAGATTGAATTATTGTATGTGCAAAAGTAAGTGAAGCCCCGGCTGCATTGGTAAAGTCAAGTGGGTAACCGATTCAGGTGAAACACATTTGGGGAAGGCTATAAGACTATCTCCATGAGATTCCAACTCCATCCATCTACTGTAAGACAAATCATCTACAAATGGAGGGCATTCATCATGACCACAACTCTGCCTAGAAGTGGATGCCCATTAAAACTATCATCAAGAAGCACCAGAAAAATAATAAATAAAGTAAAGGCCAACCCAAACATCACCTCTAGAGAGTTGCAGACCTCTCTGACAGCATCTGGGGTAAATGTACATGCATCTCCAATCAGACGAAAATTGAACAGACATGACATTTATGGGAGGGTTGCTAGAAAGAAGCCTCTGCTCTCAAAAAAGAACAAAGCTGCCCGTTTCTTTCCCAGAGAGAATTTGGACAAACCAAAGTCCCTTTGGAACTCCATTCTTTGGACAGATGAGTCCAAAATAGATTTATTTGGTCGTAATCAAAGCCGCCATGTTTGGAGAAGAGCCAACACTGAATTCCAGGAAAAGAACATCCTCCCAACAATGAAGCAAGGTGGTGGAAATGTGAAGGTCTGGGGCTGTGTATTTCTGCCTCTGGACCAGGGTGACTCTCAGACCTATAAACAAATTCTTGAAGAAAATCTCAAAAATCGCTGAAAATGGGTGATGCAACAAGACAATGACTCTAAGCAATCAAGTAAATCCACCAAGGAATGGCTTAAAAGAAAGAAGGTTCACACTGTGTAGAATCACTGTAGAATCAGATTGGATTTTTTGATGCACAAAGTGACTGAATACATATTTCCTGCCGTTCCAAGATGCGCATACTAGCAGCCATTTTATAGCCATTGCTTCTTTTTTCATTTTTCAAAGCACAATTAACATTTAAAATACCGAGCAACACCGTGCTTTAACCAACCGGTTTTGCTTCACTATTTAACAATAACAATTTGTGCGCCAAACATCATTTTGCGATTTGTACATCATTGCACATGTGCAGAGCGTTCTAGTTTAATTTTTAATTCGATGAAGTGTTTACATGTCCTCTCATTTGGATTAGAAAAGATTTAAACCACCCTTTAAAAATCTGATTGAAATTTTTATTGGATCTGACCAATTCAGTCTGATTGACATGTTTACATGTGACTTTTTTAATCTGATTGTGCTTCTAGTCCTATTGCAATCAGATTATTAGTAAACACAGCTAGTTTCTGTCACATTCTGAATAAGTCAAATTAACACTTTATTTTGCTAGGCAGGTTACACTTAAATTAGTCAGTTATAATCATTGCACTAGAGACACACAGCAATGGTGTGGGAAGTTCTGGTTACATAATGCTTCCATGAGGCTTTGCCACCTCTCCTAGCCAGCTCTGGAAAAAATAACAGAAAATGGCAAAAACAGTGCTAGTAGAACCTCAAAAGTAAGTGGAATCAAATAATAACTGTTGACCATGCCAAAAGAGTTGATAAGAAAAGAGAAGAAAAGAAAGGTTCAGTTGGCTTTACTAGCAAAGGGGTAACAGTAAGCGTCAGTTTGCTTCTTTACTTAAAATTTCAAAGACAGCTGCAGACATTG
Organism: Botia almorhae; assembly: GCA_036877575.1. Lineage (NCBI taxonomy): Eukaryota > Metazoa > Chordata > Actinopteri > Cypriniformes > Botiidae > Botia > Botia almorhae. Next base: position 2,255 of record JAZGTJ010015046.1, read on the forward strand.
GGGACAACAAAATTACACACCTGTGGAGGACAAAACCAACTCTCCACTAAACAAGATGACCGTTAACACAAATGTCAGTCAAAAACCATAGGATGGCATCAAGTGACCTACAAAAAGAATGGCAAATGGCAACTGTGGTGAAGTGCATGGCAAGAACGGTTCAAAACAGCTTCTAGGGGCAGCACTGAAAGTTGTGCAAAGCTAAAAAAAAGCCCTTTATCAATGAGAAGCAAAGAAAAGCCAAGCTGAGGTTTGCAGAAAAACCATACAGATTGGACCGTAGAGGACTGCAGTAAGATCCTCTCTGATAAGCCCAATTTTTAGCTTTTGTCAAGTGCAAGAACCACAGGGGACAAGATGCGAGTAGCGAGTGATAGTTTATTAACAGAATTGAGTTCAGGAATGGATATGTGAAAAGACACTGGAAGCACTGCCCACAGGAGTCTGAAAATCACCAAGCTCCGCCCACAGAAACACAGCAGACAGCCACCACGACCCAGCGATCTTCAGCCAGCAGGATGGACGTAACTGGAAGCACCGCCCACAGGAACACAGCAGACAGCCACCACAACCCAGCGATCTCCAGCCAGCAGGATGGACGTAACTGGAAGCACCGACCACAGGAACAGCTGGATGTCCGAGCCAGGAAGCCCACAGTTGGAAGCAGGTAAGTAGACTCAGTCCTCGGGGGTGGGGGGTGGGGTTAGTGAGCAGCGGTAAATGCAGTGGAGATGCTGGATGACGGGGGGCGGGAAGCTGGTGAGGAGAGAGACACCACGGGAGTGCAGGCAGGTTCGGCGGGCAGACTGGATAGCGGCGCACCCCAGGACGGAAGACAACAGGCACAAAAACACAAAAGCACAAAACAACACAAGAGCTGGAGCTTAAGACGCTAGACAGGACGAACACAAACTAAACTGAATGCCAGCTCAGCAGGCAGGGAACGGGAAACAGATCAGGCAGAAGAGCTGTCACGGCTACACTAAGACTAAACCTTAAAAATAAGCACCCGGAAAGGAAGGTCCTTGGTGGATAACTCGTTGACCACAAAATGTACCTTGGTTGAGGAGTCCGATGACGATCGGCAGTTGCTGTTGCAGTTGTACGTCGGGACGTCTGGGTCAAGACTTTCCGGGCCTTCCTCCAGGTGTGACGACACCGGCGGATGAAGACCGCTGCCGTTGACACGGCAACCTCGGGTTCCTGAGTGGAAAACAAGGGAGGTTGATAACCAAGGGAACACTTGAAGGGTGACATACCTGACGCAGAAACCGGCAGGGAATTATGGGCTTACTCGACCCACGACAGCTGTTGGCTCCAGGAATTCGGACGCTGGGACGTCAGACAGCGGAGCATTCTTTCGAGGTCCTGGTTGGCCCGTTCACACTGCCCACTGGTCTGTGGGTGAAAGCCGGACAACAGACTTGACGTGGCCCCGATCTGTCGACAGAACTCCTGCCAGAAACTAGAGATAAACTGCGGTCCCCTGTCAGACACGATATCAAGCGCTGGACGACTTGTTTTGGGCGCAGACTGAACAGGCCAACACAAACTGTCTGACGTTGGGCCTCATGGATGGCCACCAGAATCGCTGACGGATGGCAGCCAATGATCTCAGAATCCCTGGATGGCAAGACAGTCTAGAAGCGTTAGCCTACTGAAGGACATCAGGATGCAGCGCAACCGGCACGAACAGACGAACCTCCGGACACCCCTCTGGCACTTTGACTCCCCTACTGGCCTGCCTTACTCGACATTCGATTCCCCAAGAGATAGCCCCTACCACAATTCTACCTCCCCGGAGAACTCGAGGGCATCAGGTTTCACGTTCTTGAAGCCAGGCCGATAGGAGAGGGAGTAGTTGAACCGGCCAAAGAAGAGCACCCATCGGGCCTGCCTCGAGCTCAGCCTCTTGGCTGAATGGATGTACTCCAGGTTTTTGTGGTCCATCCAGACCAAGAAGGGCTGCGCTGCTCCCTCCAACCAGTAGCGCCACTCCTCCAGGGCTACCTTGACCTCCAGCAGCTCTCGATTACAGAACTGCTCCAACTCCAACTTTAGAGGCATCCACCTCCACAATGAATTGCCGTTCAGGATTTGGAAAACAAAGGATTGGAGCAGAGGTGAATCGGGATGTTAACTCACCAAAGGCTTCCTGAGCCTGTGGATTCCATTTAAACGGTACTTTGGTGGAGGTAAGAGCAGTCAACAGAGCAGCAACCGAGCCAAAGTTCCTAATGAATCGAAAGTTGGCGAAACCTAAGAACCGCTGCAACGCCTTGCAGGAGTCTGGAATAGGCCAATCGACCACAGCCTGTATCTTAGAGGGATCGGGACGGATACCTTGAGCCGAGACAATGTAACCCAGGAACGGAACTGACTCGGCGTGAAAAACGCACTTCTCTGCCTTGACATAGAGCTGGTTGGTAAGAAGTTGCTGGAGGACCTTTTGGACGTGAACCTGGAGAGACGGGGAAAAAATGAGAATATCATCCAGGTACACAAAGACAAACTTATTGATCATGTCAGCCACCACATCGTTTATAAGACCCTGGAAGACAGCCGGAGCGTTCGTGAGACCGAACAGCAGGACTCAGTATTCGAAGTGACCCCGGTGAGTGTTGAAGGCTGTCTTCCACTCATCGCCCTCTCGGGTGCGGATAAGATGATAAGCGTTGCGCAGGTCTAACTTAGTGAAGACTCTGGCACTCTGTAGCAATTCGAAGGCTGTCGACATGGGCGATAGGGGATACCGGTTCTTTACAGTAATGTCGTTTAGCCCCCGATAATCAATACAGGGTCGCAACGATCCATCCTTCTTCTTAACGAAGAAGAACCCAGCACCCGCTGGAAACGAGGAGGGACGGATGAGCCCAGCTTTAAGGAAATCTCCAATATATTTGTCCATAGCCACTCTCTCACCTCACAGGGAGTATAATCATCCCTTGGGCGGAGAGCCTGGGAGGTCTATGGCGCAGTCGTAGTGCCGATAAGCCAGAAGTGACGTAGCCCGGGACTTACTGAAAACCACCCCCAAGTCATGATACTCTGCCGGGACCCCGGAAAGATCTGCTGCCTTCACCTGGGAACGAGAAGAAACAGAAACTGAAACAGAGGAAGAGGCAGCACCAAGACAAGACATCAGACAAGACGAGCTCCAAGCCAAGATGGACCGTCTCGACCAATCAATGTGAGGATCATGTTGGGCAAGCCAAGGCATACCCAGAATAATAGGGGCCTCATGAGAGGGCGTAATAAAAAAGGCAATCTCCTCACAATGATTGCCCGAGACGGTCAGACTCACGGACGGTGTGGTGTGGGTGTTGGTGACCATGTGCCGGTTGGCAAGGGATGTGACTTTGAGGGGTTTGGAGAGAGGGATGGACGGAATACCCAGGCCAGAAGCAAAACAGCTATCGATGAAGTTGCCCTCTGCCCCGGAATCCACCAACGCCGTAGATGAAGCTGAGGCCCCCTGAAACACAACACAAGACTCAACAGACACAGAGACGAGGACGGAGAGACAGACGCTGCCAGGCCCACCAATGCTCTCCGCATCATCATTGGACCCTGCCTTTTACTGGACAGTCCTTGACGACGTATCCGGCTCCTCCGCAGTAGAGGCATAACCCTAGCTCAGTTCTTCATCGATGTTCCTTGGTAGACAGCTTCAAACATCCGAGCTGCATGGGTTCGGGATGGTAGGCAGTAGCCTCCACTGCCGAAGGGCGTGGGCCAGGCAGGGCCTCCGCCTCCGGACTGCCCAAGAGATGCGCCGCACGGAGCTGTGATCTTCGTTGGAGCCGGGATTCCATACGGAGGGCTTGTTGGATGGCCTCTTTCAAGGATCGCGGCGGCTCCTGGGCAGCAATGAGGTCCTGGATGGTCTCCTCCCCCCATACCGACTGATCAAAAAGCTCGGTCATCTCCCGCTGAAATTCTCCAAAGTGTCGCAGCAGGGCGCTTCCGCCTGCCAGACCGCGGTCCCCCACTCCCTAGCCTTCCCAGTGAGGAGGGTGAGAATGTAAGCCATCTTTGTCCTATCGTCAGGAAACAGCCCCGCCTGGAGCATGAAGACCACGGAGCACCGAGACAGGAAGGCCCGGCACGAGTTCGGATCTCTGTTGTAGACCAGCGGGTTGTTTACCCGAATACAGCTGCCGAACCCGGCCGGTGGGTTAGTGGGGGAAATGGTCTGCCTCGGCTCCACGCCTGATCTCCTCCACAGAGAACTGGAGACTGCCAAACCCCCTCCGCGATGCGTTCCATCTCAGCGGTGCAAGATGATAGCTGGGAGGCGTGTTGACCCAGAAGTGCTCCCTCGTTGGCCAGGGCAGTCCGGACTGGCTCAATACTCGCTGGGTCCATACTGGTCAGATCGTACTGTCAGGTGCAAGAACCACAGGGGACCCAGATGCGAGTAGCGAGTGATAGTTTATTGACAGAATTGAGTTCAGGAATGGATATTTGAAAAGACACTGGAAGCACTGCCCACAGGAGTCTGGAAATCACCAAGCTCCGCCCACAGGAACACAGCAGACAGCCACCACAACCCAACGATCTCCAGCCAGCAGGATGGACATAACTGGAAGCACCGCCCACAGGAACACAGCAGACAGCCACCATGACCCAGCCATCGCCAGCCAGCAGGATGGACGTAACTGGAAGCACCGCCCACAGAAACAGCTGGATGCCTGAGCCAGGAAGCCTGCAGGTGGAAGCAGGTAAGTAGACTCAGCCCTCGGGGGGGTTAGTGAGCAGCGGTGAAAGCAGTGGAGATGCTGGATGACGGGGGGCGGGAAGCTGGTGAGGAGCAATAACACAGCGCGGGAGTGCAGGCAGGTTCGGCGGTGAAGTGGAGACCACTCGACCGGAGGCAGATAGAGCTGGCAGACTGGACAGCAGCGGACCCCAGGACGGAAGACAACAGGCGGGAGATCTGGGGAAACACAAAAGCACAAGACAACACAACAGCTGAAGCTTAAGACGCTAGACAGGACGAACACAAACTAAACTGAACGCCAGCTCAGCAGGCAGGGAACGGGAAACAGATCAGGCAGAAGAGCTGGCGCGGCTACACTAAGACTAACGGTAAAAAAATTAACACAAGGAAATAACTGAGCTGTGCTAAGCCAAGCTAACGGCAAACAGCAAACAGGTCAGGAAACGGCTGAGAGCACGACGATCTGACAAGGACTGCACACAGCGGGGAAATCTATAAAGGGAAGAAATTAAACACTGAACTGGTGAGTGTGATTACAATGACAGAACACAGCTGAGAGCGATAACGAGAGGGAGAGGTGACGCGGACACCGGAGCACATGGCGAGCTGTCAAAACACTGCATGCTCCGACCAAAAACAGTACAAACCCGGTTGATCAGACCGAAGTCCTAACAGCTTTGCCCAACACCTGGTCATCTGATGATTAGACAGAGACCTGGAGAGGCATACAAGTCAGAGTGTCCCACACCCACTGTGAAAGCTGTTTGAATTTTTGCACCAGGAGTGACATAAATTCACCCAACAGCAATGTGAAAGACTGCTGGAGAGCATGCCAAGATGAATGAAAGCTGTGATGAAAAATTGATTTTTGAACTCTTCCCAAGTTAAAACATTATTGTTGTGTTGTTTAAAAATTAGTAAACATTTTCATTGCATTATTTGATATAACTTTGCAGTGGTCTCTTCATTTTTTGCTGAGCTGTATATTTTATATGTTCAGAATTTGGTCTGGTAAGGTTGTGACCTAAAGAGGCACACCGCTGAAAAAGTTATTACTGCAAGCTACAGGTTTCTTGGGAAAGACACACCTATTCCAGGGGTATAGATTATTTCAGGTTTACGGTCACGTTCGAGGTTATGTCAACAAACTGACATATGGGGTCTCGCTTGAGAGCCCTATCACCTTCAAGTAGTAGAAAAAACTAAAAAATGAAAAGCATTGGGCAAAGGAGTTGCAGGCAGAGTCACGCCTACCCAGATGTATAAAGAGGATATAAAGCATGCCTAAGCGGATATATAAAGCCAGCCACAGCTCGTTTCATTCGGATTTTTGCTTCGTGTACATCAACCGCCAAGGCAGTCTACGTTCACACGTTCTACGTCGCATGTTTCAACTTGCCTGCCATCTCTTCCTTTGGAGTAAGCGCCACCTACATTCCTGGCGAGCTCAACCGTGCGGCTGACCTGCTCTCAAGGCAGCTGTCAAGCCCAGGGGAGGGCTGAGTGCCGCCATTTCTACTTCTTTAACTTAATAAAAAAATAATAAATAAATAAAACCTTTTACTGTGTTGAAATACCTGAGACCTCTCTATAGCACTTATTCACTGTTGCCTCTTATTGTAGGTAAAATTGCTATTATTAACCCCCGCAATTGCCCGATCAACTTAGTGCTGTCCTTTCTGTAGGAAGGGGTGGAACGGAGGTTGTCCCCTTCCAGGTGTACATGGTGTACATAGTGAAGGTGTACATGGCTTCTATCTCAGCCCATCGTCTAGCAGTAGAAGGTAAGTATTTAGGAAAACACAAGCTGGTTATCAGGTTTCTAAGGGGCGCCCGGAGACTGAGCCACCCGAGGCCGCCCCCCTTTTCTTCTTGGGACCTTTTTTATAGTCCTCTCTGGGCTGCGGGGAGCTCCTATCAAGCCGCATGAGTCAGTCGAACTGAAGAGTCTGTCCCTCAAGACAGCACTTCTGACCACATTTGCCTCTATCAAGAGGGTTTGGGACCTGCAGACATTGTCAGTCAGCAACTCGTGCCTAGAGTTTGGCCCTGCCTACTCTTACGTTATCTTGAGAGGTTCCCACCACGCCTTTCAAAGGCCAGTAGTGGATGCCATCGCCTTGGTACCACTCTCAAGAATTGCCGTGCCCCCTCAGAGTGAGGGCTTACTCAACTAGGAGTGTTGCCTAATTATGGGCGTTGGCGCACGGCGCCACTCTAGCAGACATTTGCAGAGCTGCGGGCTGGGCGACACCCAACACCTTTGCGAGGTTCTATAATCTCAGAGTTGAGCCTGTATCCTCCCATGTGTTGGGGCCCACTAGTTAGTAGCCGGGAGGACAAGCTTTTTGTCTTCACTTGCATTGCCTCCCCCCTGGGATAGGGGGGAATAGGCATTTGTACTCCTTCTCAGCGGTTTCCCACTGGCGCCAGACCCAGTACTTGTGTGTAAGCCACAGTCAATCCTGGTACTGCGAGACCCCATTCGTCAGTTCGTTGACGTAATGTCTCTGTTCCCTCCTTCAGGGGGATTTTTTAAGCCCTTAGAACACTGTATCCCATAATAATAGAAATGAGACCTTTTTACCCATCACACCATAACCTTTAAAATGATACCAAACATGATAATGGAACTTCAATGACATCACATTGCATGTAGCACATATGTGTTCAGTGAGCTCCATTGATTTGAACCTAGAGATCTCAAAATTCTGGAGAGTTGATACTATCTAGAATTTCTAAATCAAGGACGAGTAAATGGTTAATGTTGCTTTTAATATAATGATCTAACTACTTTTTTTGTTCTCTTTCATAATGCAATGTACAGATATGTTACAGTATTACTGCATATGCCTTATACTCCTGTTCTGTAAAACTGTAACTTTAAAATTAAATCTGTTTTCTAAGCACCATCTTTGTAAGATGGAACGCACAGGTATTTTCATTGGACATTTTTTTATTTAAATGGTACAAATGTGTTGTTGCTATTATCAGTTCAGTCAACTTTATATTCATAAACCCATTACAATTTTAGAAAGAACACTCTATAAATACAACTTAATTGTATTGCCTGCTTCGGTGACCTGGAAGCAGAGATGACAGCGATGTTTTCCAGAGAAGTCAAAGACATTGTGGCTGGTGTGGAATCCCCTGCCATGTCCCAAGCACTCTAGGCTGGCTGATTGGTTTCTGGACTCATGACACAAAGCCATACTCCCCCAGTACCTTTCTTCTCGGAAATGCATAAGGAGCTCACAAAGTCATGCATGGTGCCGTTCTCAGCTTGCTCCCGCTTTGCTGGCTCCTCCCCTCTCACTACCCTCTATGGTATGCTCTGAAGTGTCAGCTTGTAATGAACTGGTGTACAGTGCATTTAGAATGTATTCTGACCCTCTTCACTTTTTAAATTTTGTTACGTTGCAGCCTAATACTACAATTGGTTAAACTCTTTTTTTTCTATTAATCTACACTCAGTAGTCATAATGAAAAGTGAAAAGAGAATTTTGTTTAGGTGCCCATTTCTATTGCCAAGATGTCTCTACACCTTGACTGGAGTCCCCCTGTGGTAAATAAAATTGATTGGACACATTTTGGAAAGGCCTCACAGCTGACAATGCATATTAAAGCAAAGCCAAGCCATGAAGTCAAAGAAACTCCCTGCAGAGCTCAGAGACAGGATTGTTGCAAGGCACAGATCTGGAAAAAGCACTTAGGTTTCTCAAGAGTATAGTGGCTATTCATAATTCTCAAATGGTCTCAAAAGATTTGTCACAACAAAGACTCTTCAAAGAGCTGGTTGCCTGGCCAAACTAAGCATTCGGAAAAGAAGGGCCTTAGTGGCCTGCCTAATTCACATTTATTTAGGTATTTTCAAGCTCGGAGCTTGTTCGTAAACACTTTTCGGATTTCCCCTCGGCTCCTCCTAGTGGTATGTTGGAGAATATTTTATATCAGCATAGATGTATTAGGGGTGCCATATCTAAGATTTATAGTTTACCATTTTGGAAAATGAAATTTGGGACGCTGTTTTAAAAAGGATACATTCTTCTTCGGTTAGCTCTAGACATAGGCTTATTCAATTTAAGGTGGTGCATCGTATTCACTGGTCTAGGGTACAACTTAATAGGATATTTCGTGACATGATGTGACGTGAGGCCAAGTATGGTGACCCATACTCAGAAATTTTGCTCTGCATTTAACCCATCCAAGTGCGCACACACACAGTAGTGAACACACACACACCGTGAACACACACCCGGAGCAGTGGGCAGCCATTGCTGCGGCACCCGGGGAGCAGTTGGGGGTTCGGTGCCTTGCTTAAGGGTCCCACCTCAGTCGTGGTATTGAGGGTGGAGAGAGTGCTGGTAATTTACAATCTCCACCTACAATGCCTGCCGGACCTGTGACTCGAACCTGCAACCTTTGGGTTACAAGTCCGACTCTCTAACCATTAGGCCACGGCTGCCCCTAGATGGGGCAAGTGGGGTCTAGATTTCCTGATCTAGACCCCACTTGTCCTTGTTGTGTTGTGGAGCCAGCCTCTCTGTTTCATTCTTTTTGGGCTTGCTCTAAGTTATGGAGATTTTGGGGAAGAATTTTCAAGTGTTTTTCTGAAATTTTTAATACAGCAATAGACCCCAACCCTTTGACTGCTCTATTTGGGGTTCTTCCGGAAAATGTGAAACTGACAGCTTTAGAAATGGATAATATTGCATTTTGCACACTGTTGGCTAGGCGGCTTATACTAATCAATTGGAAGGAACCATCCCCTCCAACTTATCGTCAATGGGTCTTTGACCTACTCTTCGCCCTTAAACTTGAAAAGATTAAATTTGAAATTCTAATGAAACCAGATCGTTTTATAAAATCTTGGAGCCCATTTCTGAAATACTTCAAGGATGCAGGTCTTGGATAAAATGTGTATTTTCTTTCTTTTTTTTCTTTTTTTTTCCTTGTCCTTTTTTACTGCTTGTTTAGATGATTATTTGTATGTTTATATTATTGTGATTATACGTTCATAGGAATATGGGCATTTAATATACCCACTTATTTGTGTGTTTCATTTATTTAATTCTTTCCCCCAATCTCTTTGGTCTGTAATAATTTGATTGAAAATTGTGCCTTGAGATGCTTGTGTATTATCTTGAATTTTAATTAAAAAAAAGAAAAGAAAAAAAAAGAAGGGCCTTAGTTAGCACGGGTTGGGGGGGTTAGGCAACAGGGACTGGGGAGACTGGTCAGAGTTGAGGGAAATGTTAAATGGAGAAAAGTACAAAAATATCCTCAATAAAACCTGTTCCACAGTGCTCAGGACCTCAAAATGAGCCAAAGGTTCACCTTCAATATGACAAAGACCCTGAGCTCACAGCCAAGTAGACCTTGTGTGTAACCTTTGGCGATGGAGCACCTCAAAAGAATTCTGCCTATAAGTACTGCCTCTGGTAAGCCCATAATGTTTCTTTGTCACCTCCCCCTTTAGTTAGGAGGTGGTCTCTGTAGTGTTCTCCTCTCTACAGAGACAGGAATGCTAGCAATGATTAAAAACAAGCACAGAGTTCTTGCAGCACTGTGTTAATGTAAACACATAAGCCACCACCACGAGCCTTACCCCACAGAGCTGCAATTCTGTTGGCACAGAATGAGGTGTTAACTAAATGGTGGTGTTTGGAACTCTGTCGCTGAGCCACGTCTCTGTGAAAACAGACGCAACAGTCTCTGAACTAAGCAGTTCCAAAAGGGTCTTCACACCATTGGTACTAAGGCCATAATTAACAATGTCTGCGCTGTCTAATGCAATACTGTAATAGGCAGTTGAATGGTTATATATTTTTTTGGTAACGCTTTAGATTACAACCCGCAAAGAACTGCGTAAGAATATTGAATTTATAAAGAACGTACGGGTAGGTAAAAGGAAACAACGTGTTACGTTTGCGTCATAAGGGGGTAACAAACCAGATAATTAACATGCAACAAACCGCGTAAACTGAAGTTACCGCATACCTTTTTGTAATTATAGTGTACCTCCATGTAGGTATAGGGGAATAATATGCGACGTTTGGGGAATAAATTGGGTTTATTCCCAATGTTGCATATTATTCCCCCATAGGTACTGAATACACAAGACAACAATTTACACAAGACAAACTATTTCAGCAGTTTCCCCGTAAACAATCCAACAGTGCAAAAGGGGCAACCAAAACTCCAATGATGTAAAGATGGACAGAAAACCTTTGGAGAAACAAGGCTCAATCAGAAGGGACAGTTCTCCTCTGGCATGTTAAAGCTACAAAACGTAATATTTAATACATACGTAAAAAATGTGTGTTTATAACAATGATTTATAATTTATAAATCATTGGAGATTGTAAACAATACTGTCTCATATATAAATCTGTTGGGTCTGATTTTGTGACAAGAGTCAGAAACTGGGAAATGTTACAAACAGAGATGGCATGAGATAGGGAACATAGGAAAAGTGGTCCGCAGTGTTTCCCACACATAGACGAATCTGTGGCGGTGCGCCACAGATTAAATTCCGACCGCCACAGATTCAACACCGACCAAAAAAAAAAAGTCAATACCGACCGTCACATATTGCGTTTCGTTATTCTTTTGTACGCTATTTAAAACACGCAGCGAATTCGTTCAACTGCATTCCGTTCCCTGCTCTCTCTTCA
>JAZGTJ010015047.1:0-13653 GCA_036877575.1 Botia almorhae
GGATACTTTAGTCACTCAAAAATGTCAGTGTTGTTGTTACTGCATTAGATAACGAAATGTCTTAGCTGCAAGTCAATGATGTAGGGCTTTCTCAAAACTAACCGGATCAGTTTTGCTGGTGATCAGTAGATGTTATGTTTTGAGTGCTAGTCTCCAGCATAGGATTCTAGTGTCCATATACTTTTACAGATCATTGTATATTCAGTTTAGATTTGTGTTTTTACGTGTGTAAAATGAAAACAATATACATTATGTTAGTATTCATAGACAGTACAGTACAGTACAGTACAGTACAATGACTGTGTTTTTGCTTTATGAAGAATCTATTCATATTATCTGGACATCTGCTTTGATATATAACTGGCAGAGACATTTTGTCTCTGGAAAATGTTTTTGGAAAATGTTTCTGTCAGTTGCTGTCTGTACAGCTTGTATTTACGAGGTAAACTACACAACTACGAGGCCAAACATTACATTCAAAATCCCTGCATGTGTTTGTGATTTATGCTCATTTCTCATCTCTTATTTTTGTTTGAAAGGTTTGTGTGGTTATTTTGATGAATGGAGTTATGGGTAATGCTACTGTGAACATGATTGGCGTTAAACAAGCAATTAAGGCCGCAGCACAACAGCAGCTGACTGTATATTGCCGGGACACCGTTAATGGTATTTAACAGAACACATGCAAAAATCTTTATTTGGTTCAAATGATTCTGATGCTGGTGGTATTCTTTTATACATGGCTTTTGATTATTTCAAACTTTTATTACACTGAGTCTGAGGCAGAAAATGAAAAAGTAGATTAGAAAAACCTCATATATCTGCAGGTTATGTGGTTTATAGGTGTAATCACAAACTTGGAGGTGATATTGAGCATGACAGATGCATGTTCAGATGGAGCTGCTACTGGGTGTTTAAAAATCTTTTACAAAAAAAGTGCATCACGACTCTATATTATTCATTGTGAAGTTAGTTCACAATATACAGTAGTTGATGTACATTTAAATATAAATACAGTAGTGTTGTGTGATATTTAAACCACACTTATATATGTATTTCAATTTTTTTTCTTTTTTTAATGACAGCACACAAGCCGGCATGATCTCCACAAGTCTGAGCAAAACCTGTTCCATGTTATCCCAGTATTATCTCAGAGATTTTCTCCAAATTCTGAGGAAAAAACTCCAGAACTCCAGGCAGCTTTAATGTCATGTGATGTGATAATGTTTTGTAAAGATATAAGGAATGTTATTCTAAAGTGCTAGCAGGAACATTAAAAAAATCCATTTTTAGGCATGCCTGATTTCAACATTGTTCACAATTTACCGCTCAGAAGTGTTATTTTTTTAATACTGATAGTGAGCTTAGGTCAATTACATTCCAAAGAACTGAAGCAGTTTCAATTATAGTAGATGTAATGGAATGTAAATGGAACAGAAATGGCCTACATGCACCCCAGCCCATGGGCAGTACAGTACAGCACATGGACAGGACAGTAGGTTGTTAATGAGGTACAAGTAGAACCAAGCAACCCAGTCTAAAATGGACTAAATAGCCAATTAAATTCCAGGCTGTGTTTTGGGACTGATGACTTGTTGTTTTCACCGCTCATTACCAAAGACTCTATAGATTTGTCAATGCACTTTCGTGTTCAGCACAGACTCTATTAGAACAAAGTGTTGGGGCACAGATGGTCTGTCAGATGCATTTACATTCCCTGGATGTCAGGCCAGACATTTGCTCTGTTTAACCTGGATAAAGACTGTGAGCTATCCTGTGGGGTTAATATTTGTCTGGCAGGCTATATTGAATTAACCATCTGTTGACAGCATCAAAATACACTGATTTGATGTCATATTTAAAAATAAGGAATGTGGTTTATGTGCTATTAGCGGCACCAGACAGAATTGCAAACATACTGATTGTTCTGAGGAAATTTCAAACACGGCTTCCAGCTTCCATTGGTCAGACCAACAGATTGTCCCGCCCCTTAAATCATGCTATTGGTTGACCCACTGATCAATTGGGCATTTCAAACAAACCGATTAATGCCACTTGTGGTACAGAAATTACACACATAAAATTTAAAAACAATGAATGTTTCCACTCCTCTCATCCGTCCCAAACTCACACTCTTGGTTGAGAGAATATTACTATATTGGAAAAGTATTTTGAGATAAAAATATGACACTTTGGGATTAGACTGAAAGATCAAATAAATGTAATTAGAAAATCTTAGTGGAACTTATCCATAACACTAGCCTGTTTGCAGGCCAGTTTGCAAACCAATTTGCAGAAGTAAATAAATACAGGGGTTATTATTTCAGCAAGACCGTTTACATATTAATACATATTGCCGTTTCTAAGATCAAATGCAGGCTTACTTTATGATATTTTTCTGTCTATGTTTTCCCTCTCTTCTTTGATCTTTTTCACTTCTCTCTCTCTCTCTCTGTCTCTGTCTTCATTTCTCCCATTCTTTCACTCAGTGCTTGGGACAGTCCCCTCTGAGTGCCAGTGCAGAGATCTGGAGCTGGACTGTGATGGCGCACACTTCAAAGACGTCCCCGCTGTATCTGTTAATGTCACCATGATGTGAGTTTCATGCTCTGTGTGTGTGGAGTGTGGCAGCAGTTTGTGGGGTGTGTGGAAGCCTTAACTGAGTGAATGTTCAGATCAATGATAGCACCAATGAGAGACCCTGTTGGTAAATGGAAGCTTACAATTTTGCCTGTTCATGAAAGGTGTATTTAGGGAACAAAATCAGGTTCATAGTGTGTGTGAATGATGCCAGTGTAAAAACTGCTCTAAATAGCTCCACCTACCACTGCCAAGTACTGATTATAGATTTGTGTTAAAACAACTTAATTTAATGTATTAAAACATATTACATAAATTGTACTAAACTCTGACCTCTGAAATGTTTGAGGAAACATTTATCATGTACATGGCTCTCATACACAGGTTACCCACCAATCAGAAAGTTATTAAGAGTCTATACATCTGGTTTTGTGTGAGCGCATTTGAATTATAGAGAAGCAGAATCTATTAAGAGTAAAAATGTTGTTTATTTTCAGCGGTCAGACAGCCGTGAGAGCCGTGAGCTTTAGGCAGATACACGTGTACATGTGATTTGTTGAGTGCAGTTCCAGTTCTGATTAGAAAAACTGAACTTGATCCTTCAGAACACTTATGTACTTTAAAATATATGTGTGGGCTACAGTACTTATGTTTAATATGATGGGATGTTTATAGATAACTGTAGTTTGTGTTATGTGATTTGATGCTTTTAAAAGAATGACTCACAGAGTTTGTAGAGTTTGTAGCTTCTTTTCATTCTAAAGGATTTAATTAAATATTTAGTCAAATGTAGTCCTGTGAAATATACAGTGTTTATCCTAAAAACACACACACATATTTCACAAGCATTCATCTGGTTTACAATAAACATAAGCAATTAAACTATAAAGTAAAGTTATAAATAGGTCAGACAACAGTGTTTTTCACTAGCTACTTCATAAAATAACATAAGCAGACAAAATTGCTGTATTTGATTCTTAATTAACTCGGCGTATCCTTGTTTTTGCATTTCTTCTGATATTTTCGAACATTGAAAGCTGAGACAGAAGAGTTAGAGATAATTATGGCAACATTATTCTCTCACAGCATAACTGTAAAGCTCTTTTCTTAGTTTCGGTAAAGTAACTCTGTAGGATCTGTATTGTTCGCCTAATATATGTAGCTGATGTAAACCTTTTTAGCAGCTCTGGGGTTAAAGCTTAGATTCGAAATGCATATTTATGTATCGAGCAAATCCTGCATCTTAATTAAGGTGCAATTTCCTGTATTGCGGCCCTGTTTCATTTTCAGCAGTTCATTAGTATGCTGCTGCCAAAAAGTGAAATCCACATCTACCTTTCAGCGATGCGGAAAATGTAGCAAGATGTATTAAATCCAGCATCACTCTCTGCTTTGAGGTAGAAACACAGCATGTCTTCTCTCTAAGGCCTTTATGAAGATCATTACTTTTAAACAGTCTCCCATTATTAGGCAAAACATAACTTCAGTTTTTTAGCAATGTCAAACATTCCCTTTTAACCTGTTTGTGCTCCTGAATATCAAGTATCTCAAATATTAAGCAGTTCAGCTGACTCAAATCAACCCCTTTTATTCTTTGACACTGGATATTAATGGCCAGGGTGCATTATGTATTGGCAAATTGGCAATAAAATAAATATTGCAATGTGTTAATTCAAGATTTATGAGTGGATGTAAATGGATTTGACGTAAAAAGATGATTGGGTCAATCTAAAGTATGGCGATATAAATGAATATAACAATGCCTACATGTTTGTATTACATCTGTGTAATTTAATTTAAGTAGTGTATAATAATTTAGATGAATTCACATTATGGCAGTGCTATGACATCATATGTTGCTTATGTTGTTCGATGCCCCACGCAAAAACAATTAAAGCCATAACTGTTTCCTGTTACATAATGAATGTAACAGTGCTCATAAAGCTATCTGCTTTTTAATGGATATCGATATACAACCTAACTATAGCTTTCTCATGGGGGAAATTGATTTTTAGCAAAAATGTAAGATAAATGAGCCTGAAAAACAACACATGTAACTTGAATATCATTCAAGGCGCTGTTAAAACAGATCGAGTCTCTCTCAAACAAAATATGCTTGAGCATTTCGCAATAAAATGAATATATATATGGCATTTTATAATTAAAATGTTGTGATTTTAAAATAATAATGCTGTTAGCTGGCTGGATTGATTCATGGCATGAACCAGGTCTTTAGCTGAAGAACTTTTTGACACATTTACGGAGAAAATGAATGGCAGAAACAGCATTGAGCATTGAGTCACAACAGCTGAGAAAGTCATCAGTCACACCTTGTACACACATTTTGCCTGTGACTCTCTTCATAGATCTCTTGTTCTCCTTCAAATTGCAGGTCTCTACAGAGGAACCGCTTGAGAAAGCTGATTCCTGATATGTTCATCAAGTACCAGAGCCTTCAAAAGCTGTAAGCCCATCTCAGCTTCACCCAATAAAACCTTCTTGTCATTTTTCTTTGTGGATGCTTTAGTGCTGTCACTGCATTCTTGACAATATCGGCGATGTTTATCAAGTTGTTGCGTTCCCTATGGAATAAAACATGCTCTTTGCAGGAGTTTTATCTGAGACAGAGGCAAACATGTGAAAGCTGAAGAACTTAAGAACGTTCTGTTTTTAACCTGACAAATATGGCTCAGTCTTTTGTTTTTTTTAGTTTTTCTTTCCCCAGCTATATAATTTTTGTTTGTGCTTGCATGGCTCACCCAGACACGCTTGTTTGTTGTGAGATTCATCTGGTCTTGTTTCGCTCTGAAGTGCCAGCTGACTCTGACGGAATCAGAACCTTATTTTTGTCCTCCAGCTAAACATCCTTTATCTAGTGACAGATGGCGGTTTCGTTGTGTGAACAAACTTAATCTTTTAGCAGTGGCAAAAAAAAATGTTGTGGGAATAGAAACCACAATGCTTCTATTGTAAATTTAACTAGATTCTTGTTTTAAAAGAGAATATCAGTGATGCTTGTCTGTGCAAAATTCACTGCCATGACCTTAGGGTGTTGCCAGAGTCTTGCTATGTGGTTACATAGATGTTCTGAATGGTTTTAGCACATTGTTACTTTTTTATAACAAGAAAGTCAAAAGATACAATACAAAATTCTGAGACAAAAAAAAGAATGAAAATGAGTTACATTTCAATCATCTGACTTCCTGTACATTTCCGGATACATTTTTGTAATTCTTACAGAACCTGAATGGTAAACAATAAAGATAAAATAAAATGAATAACAAAAGATAACAGAACTACAAAAAAGAGAGGGAAAAACAGCAGGGTAAGGTACAGTGTAATGGTGACTTTGCATAGTTACATTAAATTAACAATACTAAGATATGATTCCATCTATTTTAACATTGCTAATTCTCCTAAAGTCCAAAAATTATTTCCACATACTCCATAGAATAGCCCCCCTTTGCTTTTTTAATCTTAGAGAAAAAGTTAGGGTTTCCATCCTGCATATTTCAATTACAATTTTGTCACACATTTTTGGCATGTTTGTAAAGGCCTGTTGTAGAAACCGATCAGTGTCCCACATTTTTATGAAAAGGAGACTATAGACTATAGATATCTGTCCAGATACTCCAAATATATCTTTTTGTTTAGCCCTTGGTTTTTATGTTCACTAGAGTGTAAAAAAATATTTTGTTGTGGTTTGGCAGTTTCAGTTTTGTCCTCAGGTGTCTTCGGTATTTTGTTCCTTCTTCACCTTGAAAGTAACACAAAAATAGAGTGAAAATTCACTCTATTCACTCAAAATAATAACACACAATACAGGAGTGACAATGAAACCTTAGTAAAATGCATCTTTTTATGGTGTGACTTCTGTGTATATAATAGTGTGCTCTATAGTAATGTGACTCTATCTGTGTTTCAGATATCTCCAGCACAACAGAATTAAAGCAGTGCACCCTCATGCTTTCCGAGGCCTCTACAATCTTACAAGACTGTGAGTTGTAAACACCCAGATCCCCCTTATTTGTTTCCTTCATGCAGAATGAGCAAGCTAAAAAGAAACGTCTTTCTCTCAACAGATATCTGAGTTATAATCGAATCTCCACTTTACTGCCTGGTGTTTTCCAGGACTTGCACAAATTAGAATGGCTGTAAGTCTTCTTATCATTATCTTACTTTAGGTCTGCTCTATAATCACAGATGTTAAAATGACTGATATGCCTGCTTATTTTAAAACTGTGGGAGATCTGGAATCAAACTTCCCAGAATTCTTTGCAGCTGATTTGTGCAGTTCATGAGTGATTTATTCCTCAGTCATTAGCAGTCTCCGAGCCCTGTGCAGCCTGCTCAGACCTGCTCTGAAGCTGGAGTTTTGATTGAACATCTATTATACACCTAATGGCATCGAATTATGGTTCATGCTCTTTTGTATCACTTAGTGTATTGTGAGCAAATATGAGACAAAGCACTTCAAAATATAAGGCTGCAATGTTTTTTTAATGAGCCTCTCTATTTTTCTTCCTGAAGAATTCTGGAGAACA
Organism: Botia almorhae; assembly: GCA_036877575.1. Lineage (NCBI taxonomy): Eukaryota > Metazoa > Chordata > Actinopteri > Cypriniformes > Botiidae > Botia > Botia almorhae. Next base: position 7,125 of record JAZGTJ010015047.1, read on the forward strand.
ACAATATTCATCATATAACATCTTTGACCTTCTCTGGTCTGCGTTCCCTCGTGCTCTTGTGAGTTTTCAGCCTGTTGCTACTTTGGTCACTCACGTCTTCTGCATTATAAAAAGGCTTTCAGATGGAAATGTTGTATTATAATGAATGCACACATGATTTTTACGTAAGGATGTACATTACTGTGTGCTTTTTTCTTTAGAGTCTTATTGAACAATGCTCTCACTAAGCTTGATGACATATGCTTGGAGATGCCACGCTTAAACTGGCTGTAAGTTTAAATGCAACATGCTCATCCAAAAACACTTCTGTTATTCTTTTTAAGGTCATAGATTCTTTGTTCTTTTCAACACCAGTGAACTTTGTAAAAAATATTAGGAGATCAGTATGCGCATTTGTGTAACAACATGTAACGCTATTTTGTTCTCCAGTAAGCTAATGCTAATCAATAAGAAAATGTTTTTATTTCTCCTTTCTATTGGTTTTCCTTGACTTACACTCTGCTTTCTATGTGTTTGTGTTTACAGGGATGTTGAAGGAAATAGGATAGAAACTGTGGGAAATGTAACATTCAGGTCCTGTAACATGCTAACAGTTCTGTGAGTCTTCTCAGCTTTCCCGTACATGTGTTTTAACCTATCATTACTTCCTACTTTGTGTTTAACTACTAGCCAGCCCTGGCAGTTATTATACAGAGTTTCAGGTCCTTCTTTCTCAAACCCTCCAAAAATCAGGTCAAGGAAACATTTTTTTTTTGCATTTTTTTTGCAAGGAAATTTTGCATTTGGGCATTTTTTATCTATGAGCTCTTACACATAAAACTCTCTTAAAACACAGTTTTTAAAATCAATTAGATCAGTGGTTTGTCTGTTAACAATTTTGAATAGGTTGTCTTATGGAAAGAGCTTTGTTTCACTTGAGTTGCGTTTAAATGTGCTGTTTAAATAAATAAATAAAATAAAATAAAAAATTACACAATGTCCAACTTTGTGTAAATTAAATGCATCACTGTAACCTTCATGTAAAAAATTTAAAAAACGTTTAAATTTGCTAGTTAAGATAATTAACTGCTGAGAAATTAAAGTGTCAGTAGTCGAGGAAACTTCCATTTACATATTAAGCAGAAGAACAAGTGTGCATTGGAGCCATGAATATAATGCAATATTATCCTATTGTAATTTCACTGATTATATGCAAGAGTGACTCTCTTGATTAAAGATCAGGTCTCATTTACCATCTGATTCTTTTTGTATTCATCATCGTTGGCATGCTGTTTTGTACTCCTAATTATTTCTGGAACATTCCATTTCTCAGAAATGCTCCATGTGTTTCTGTCCAGTGAAGATAAGTGTTTACTGTTTCTCCAGGGTCCTCCAGCGAAACCGCATCAGTTACATCCATGAGCGAGCGTTCTCTCTTCTTCGTAAACTGGGCGAGCTGTAAGTTCTTTTGCATTTCCATGATGAATGTTTGCCAAAATAATCACCACAAAGTGTTTCCAGCAGTTTAGTTGTGACCTATTTCTGTGCTATTTTTGAGAAATAAGCAATGCGAAAAACAGCTTTAATGTATTTCCTTATCAGTTTCAAAGTTAACACTGAGTTGGTCTTACTCCCATCCAACCCTACCAGTTACAGAACATCAGTCAAGAGTTGTAAGCAGTCATCTGGAAGACCAGCTTACTTATCGCTTCTGTCAACAGAAGCCTTTATGAATGCATGTGGCATAAATATTTTTTCTATCCACAGAGATTTGTCCAATAACAGAATCGAAGCGCTTCCTCCTGATCTTTTTGTCAATCTTGGAGATTTGCTTCAGCTGTGAGTCATTATTTAGACTGTGCATGTTATAAAAACCCAAACTGGGTCTTTTGCCTGTACACAGAACATATATCAAAGGTTTGGTATTGAAGTGCATCTCCAACCAGAAGTTCTTTGTGCCTCCCCTTGGTCTGCAGGAATATTTCCTATAACCCCATCATTGACCTGAGAGTGGACCATTTTGACAGGCTGCATAAATTAAAATCACTGTAAGTTAACTTATATTCACTTTTCAGTAAGTCAGTTTAAGCTCTGTAAGGATATTTGTGATTTTGGTATACAGTTGTCCTAAAATGTTTTAGACTACATTTATAATATTCATAATAAATGATTGTTTATTAGATAACAAAATATCAAAGCAAATAATATTTGCATAATCAGCCTTGACTTTTTCTCAAAACTTAATCCATTTCTGAGTCATTTTTGGCAATTACTGTTAACCGACTGGTCTCTGGCATTTTTAGTGAAAGTATGAAGTCATTTTGCCTGAGCTTCATAGAGATGCCCTATAGCTAGATAGAGTAACCAAATGTGTAGTTCACCGTATTAGCTAAATACATGTTTTACTAACCTTTAAAAACCATAAAATATCCAAAAACGTATCTTTCTTTAAAATAAATGCAACTTATTAAGAAAATGTTCACACTCTAATATTGTCACAGCTTGTGAGCTTGAGTGTCAAGCCACATGTGGCCATTTTCTCCCTTTTTCATCTTTATTATTTAAAAACTCACACACATATACATGAAACACCACCAAATGCCTGCAATTTTAGTAATGTGTTGTTCACAGAACCCTTTCAGCACAACTCATTGGTCGTACCAGAACTTCCTTTGTGCGTTGTCTTTCTCTTTTATGCACTAAAGAAAAAACAATCTGCTTTTAGGGCACTTCAAAGACTTTCAGAGAGTATCTTAGAAACCAAACTGCATGTTTGTGGGATAAAGAACAGGAAAAGAGTAAAATATCGTAAGCTGAATTCTGATATGCTAGTGATAATGGTTTTCTACATGGCGACCCCTAAAAGAAAGCTTTCTGTGTCACAGGAGCATTGAGGGAATTGAAATTGGGAACATCCACAGACAGATGTTTGAACCTCTCAAAAATCTAACTCATATGTAAGTTCTTCTTTTCGAAAGATCTTCTTTTTGAATGCCTTATTGTATGTTCTGCTCACAGTTTATACAACTTGATATGTAATGAGATTTAAATGGTGAGATTAATGTTATTTTGTATTATGATAAATGTTAGGTAGATGTTAAGGATATTTTGCTCGCCTTCATTGAAAACTGAGCATTTTTTTGCTTTAAAAAAATGCCAGATTTGTGAAAGCCAAATGCAGATTTCAGTCTTGTAATGTTTGTTTTTTAAATGTGGTCTCTTTGGAATACTCTCATTACAAAAACATTAGGACAAACTTCTTTAGTTCTTGCCCTAGATATTGACTCTAATATTTTGTATTCTGTTAATTATTCACATAAGTTATTGAGCCCCGCAAATGGACGCAGTAATTGGCAGTGATTATGACGGGTCCTTCTGAAAAACAGGACTAAATACAAGGATGTCTGGAATGTAACTTTGAGTGTTTGCAATTCCCTTTCCAATCTTTTCAGCTACTTGAGAATGCGCCGTTGTGTATTTCTGCTTTGCATATGTTGCAGCGCATAATTCGCGCTGTGAATAACAAGAACACTCAAAGAAACTCGCAAGTAATTTGCGACGCTTCCTTTCCAATTGAGACGAAAAAGTTGCTTATGTGTTTCTGTGAAATTCAACTCAAGACTTCCTTACTGTCTGTGGAAGTCTCTGGAACTTTATCAGTTGTACTGAGTGATGTTCTCTCCTTCGTTCCTCTCCCTCCTCTCCTTTTCTCTTCTCTGATGTAAACGTTTTCTCAGTAAGGACAGGATGAGTGAGAGCAGCGCTCAGTCATAGCTGCTGGACAGCTCTCATATGTTCACATTGCTCATATATTATTTGAAGCACTAAAAGGAAAATAGAATGAAATCCTGTCAGTGTCAAGTCAGATGCAATATCTGCGTACCGATTATCATTCTAGCTAAAATTAAAATGATCGACAGACAGGCAGGCAGGCAGACAGATGGACAGCCGCTCTGATAGATGCTTTGAAAATGTTTGACATTTCTTCCTCTCTTTTCTCTCCAGCTATTTTAAAAAGTTTCAGTATTGTGGATATGCGCCGCACGTCCGCAGCTGCAAGCCCAACACTGATGGCATCTCATCTTTCGAGGACCTTCTGGCCAACATTGTGCTTCGTGTCTTTGTCTGGGTTGTCTCGGCAACAACTTGCTTCGGCAACATCTTTGTGATCTGCATGCGTTCCTACATTCGCTCTGAGAACAAGCTCCATGCCATGTGTATCATCTCTTTGTGCTGTAAGACGGATTCCGTGCAGCTTTTTATAGCACACTTTGTTGAATACAAGTATTCACAAGCTTTGTATTCTATATGCATGCACATGCTGTGTGTTTAGTGTGTTTATCTCATTGGGACAAAAGCAGTTTCACACATAATTAGTCTCCTAGTTAATAATAATTAATTGCTTTTTCTTTATCTCTAGCAAAATATTCTTTAGTTTGATTTAAATGTATTTAAAAACAGACGGATCATTCAGGTCAGAGGACCTTCATATCATTCGTATTCATTCAACATCATAAACTTTCATTCAGATACATGGAAATCAATTCCTTAGAATCTCCACTTTTCAGTCTAGATGCTACACTAGCGATTTTTCATTCACTTACTAAAGATCAATAAAAACAATAACTTCAGATTGTTTAGGGGTGAGAACTGTGAGTACTATCAGTACTGCATGTTGGAAAATAATATAAGTATGTATGTACCTTACAGCACTTGTATATCCCTTCAATGAAAACAAACCATACCAATGTTTCTTTTTTACTCATATAATGCTGGATATCAAACAATAATTAATACTATTAGAGAAAAACAGACTCACCAGGTAGCATATAATCACTGCTCATTGTACCACCCACAGAAATGTTGTCCTGGACTCTTACCCCTAGACTTGATAACATATTTGCACAGTTTGTTGCTATTAAATGCTTTTAAATTGCTATTAAATTATTTTCTCTGCAAACTCTAAACAGACAGTTTGGAAATCATTATTGGCTGACTCTCTGTGCCTGTGCTGCTTGCTAAACACTGCACCATCACCCAGAGACCAAATTGCTCTTTAGATGAATTTCTCAATATTGTTTGCCTGCCTCTCCCAGCAAAGTTGTCTTAAGTGTCTGTGGCTGAGAAATGGTGTTTAAACTCGATTTTAGGGCACCAGCAGGGGGGGAATGGGTCGGGAGACAGAGGTGGCAAACTGCTATTAGAGGCTTTTAATTTTAAGCCTCCTGTCAGTTTAAATCAAAGGTTTTTATTACATTTATTGCTTGAATGCGGTTTATTACTCTGTAAGCTTGACAGCTCCTAATGGGGTCTACATTAAAGCACCAATTTGTAAAATGTTAACTGGATGCCTCTTTTAATATATATCCATTTTTATTCGTCTAGCTTACTAGCTAACAAGACTCTTTCTCATGTCTCCCGACATAGGTGCAGATGGTTTGATGGGTGTCTACCTCTTTATGATTGGCGTGTATGACCTACAATTTCGTGGGGAGTATAACCGCCACGCCCAGGCCTGGATGGATAGCGCATCGTGCCAGGTGATTGGATCTCTAGCTATGCTCTCAACTGAGGTCTCAGTACTGCTCCTCACCTACCTCACCCTGGAAAAATACATCTGCATCGTCTATCCGTTTCGGTACCTGACCCCCGGCCGCAGACGCACCGTCACTATATTGGTGGCAATCTGGATCTTAGGATTCATCATTGCTTTCCTGCCTCTGGTCTGTAAAGGAGTGTTCCGGAACTTCTATGGAACCAATGGCGTGTGTTTCCCTTTGCATTCTGAACAGCCGGAAACTCTCGGCGCACAAATTTACTCCATTGTCATCTTTCTTGGTGAGTATTCTTTATTGTTTTTGGAAAGATGTTCTACTACACACGTTTTAAAGGTATAAAAGTAAAACGTCTTTGAGTCATTATGATTTCCAAGGTACAATTTTAAATGTATTTGAATATGTATTTGTCTCTTTAATAACTTGCCTCTTTTCATTGATAAGAGTTGTTTTGGACAATTTTCCTGGTTCCCAAAGATTGTGCTCTTTGACATTACTCAGTTTCTTTGGTATGATAGAGGTCAGATATAGAGGTCTAAGTTTGCATTGGACAGGGGTGGGGTCAGGGACAATAGTGCGAGTGCATTGAGAAAATGTGGTGGGGTCCAGCAAAGTTCAATAATCTCAACATTAACTTAATCTTTCTTGACCTTAAAGGCGTTTAGTGTACTATTCTCAGGCCTAATTCAGCAATTTTACTGTTGCCTGTGTTTTATATTGGGACCACTTTTCAAAACATTTATTGTTTAATTTAGTATTTTCCACTGTTGTATATCATGTCATAAACATCCTATTTTCAAACAGGTCTGAATCTGGTGGCTTTTCTCATCATCGTGCTGTCCTACGGAAGCATGTTTTACAATATCCAGAGAACAGGAACGCAAACGACCAAATACACCAACCACATCAAGAAAGAGCTGACAATTGCCAAACGCTTTTTCTCCATTGTGATCACTGATTCGCTGTGCTGGATTCCCATTTTCATCCTCAAGATC
>JAZGTJ010015048.1:0-13652 GCA_036877575.1 Botia almorhae
CAACTAAACCAGTAACGGAACCCGCATTGCATCACAGAATCAATTCCTGGTTAGTGCACGCGCCCTGGGCTCTGCCGGTTTAATTACTCGTTTACCTATCAACGCGTGCGGTGCACACTAATCCCAGACGATTAGGTGAGGAATTAACACCGCCAAGTGTATTTTAAGAAAAGCATTCGCCTTTTTGAAGTTTCTATAGCAGAATGGAAATCGGCATCAGCATCGGCATCGGCATCAGCAACAGGGCACTGCCAAATCACCAGCGAGGACAATTATAGAGAAAGTATATCGATCGTCTCGAGGTGCAACTGTGTCCAGAAACACTGACGTCATTACTCGATTTTGATTTCGTTGTTCTGCTGGGATTCGTTATTGTGCTGGGATTTCTTACATTTTGCGTCATTAAATGGAGCGGCGTAGGTGACGTTTGGACTGTTGCGTTCAGGAGGAGCTCTTAACAAGACTAAAAGCCGGCGAGGAAAATGTAAGTAGCTGCAGAAGAAGAAATAACAACCTGTTAAGACGTTCAATATTACTGACGATAAACTGTGCCTTTTGGGGGCTTGAGAAATCATCAAGTGCAATCTTCATTTGGCTTCTTAAAGTATTTGCTTTTCCTTTCATTTCGATGGACATTTAATTGACTTGGTTATTTTGTGGGGGCTCAAGGGCACAGTGTTATTCGTATAGGGTGAACCTACGCCTGATTACCTTGTCTAGATTGATCTACAGTTGTGACATACAGCCACATTTTTTTAAAAACCGGTTCAATGGAGAATGATAACCTACTCTATCTCAAGACGCCCAGTGTTTTCAGTCATATATGCATAGACTCAACGTCCCTTCAAGGTCCTTTTTTAAGAATGGAAGGATCTGTAGCGCAAAGAAAATGCCATTGATATTTGCATCCTCACAATCAGGTGTTAGAAGTCGTTATCTTCACATCTCATTCATCATTATGGATAATTTTATAAAAATTCTACAGAACAGATGTGTTTGTGATTAAAATAGAAAAGTTATCATTTCGAGAGAAACTTTACTTGATTTGGTATCGTGTGAAGCTGATACATTGGTAAGCCAAGTTTGATAAACATTTTTGTCTATCTTTGCTATTGAGTTCAGGGCGCAATTTATTCCTTGTCTGGGATGAAAACGTATTAGCATGTAATCTAATATCAACTCCCGTTTCACACCCCAACCACGGTTTGACGTCTCATTTTCCAAGCGAGAACTATATTTAAAATAGTCATTGAACAATGTTATTTTGAACTTTGCCGGGCATCCAAAATTCATTTAAAGAAATTACCGAATTACCCCAAAAATATCTTTGTATAAGATTTGGGTCAGTGTGTTAACGCTAAGAGCGATGCAACACTCAATTTAATGAATGCGCAACGGGTAGAGGTTGCTCACCTTTGTAAATCGTATTTGTGTGTACCCGTTATCCAAGCATAGGAAGTGACGATAGTTTGCTCAGGGCGCCAAATCTGATGTTCAAAGACATGAAGTAAACGTCTTATATTTATATACATCAAATGTGCTTTACGAATAAACCTGTCTATGGCGACCTGTTAATAAGTGACATTGATGATTGACATGAAGTCAATCATCTTCTTGGTGACAAAGCTGCTACATGTGCACAAGACACAAAGAAATGTTGTCACTTACAGTGTGTAAGAGCAGTTGGGTTTTGAATTAGGCCTGTGCATGAGCATAGATATAAGAGAGAGAAAACACATGTACACAAAAAAACTGTCAAATTTCACAGTGATACATTCATGTTTCATCCCAGCCTGTGCCCCTGCTGTTCCCTGAGCTGGCAGTAGACCTGTTACTGAGCTCAAAGGGAGCCTACCAGAGTTTCTGTCTCTGCAAGGAAATAAACAACCTATTGGTTTTCTCTCTCTTTAAGGAATTATGTCTTTCATCCCGCAAAGCCTTTGAACTGCTGGAGCTTGTGGGCTGAGCTTGAAATGGAGTCTCAGTGCATCCCTGCATCTAAATATACTATTTACAGTAGCCATAATATTAATGAGCAGTTCAATGAGCTGCACACTGGCTCTCCACAGGTTTTGAAAGGCTGTTCTAGTGTGTTATTCCACATGAGCTCAATTCTCATAATCGTCAACAGAAAGGCTAACAGGTTCATCCTTGTTCAATTTTGAAACAGTTCAGCTCAATGAGCACTCATTTGGCTTCGACTGTGTTCGCCCCTAAAAATGGCAATTCTTTGGATGATCAGCTAAAATTAAGTTTTCCACTCAGTTTTGGTTCCTGTTGGAACATATTCTCTTCCAGTTGTTCCAGAATTGCTGTTCCTACCCAGTGTATGGACCTGGTATGGCCACTTGTAGCATAGTGACTGAATAAATTATGCCAGAAGTATGCCATCATTGAGTACCACAGTTCTCCGTTTATTATTTAAAACTGAGTCATACACTAGCCTGGCAATGAGCACACTTAAGTGGTTGAGTACACAGTACTACAAAATATAACGATTCCTCACAGGGCTATAAAATACAGCTATTGATTTTGTTACAACAGATGAAGTGTAGTAACCCCTGTCTTCCCACACAAAGCGCGTTTCTGACATTTTCCTGAAACCCAGCAGCAGCGCGCTTCCAGGAGGGATAGTTCATTCGACAGGTGGGCTGTTGTCTGGGGAAGGACCTGTTACTCATTCATTCTGCTCATTCAATTGCGTCCTGATGATGCGGAGGTGATATTGCGGTGTTTGGGAATATCGTTTCGCGTTTGCATTTTATTCTCGTTATATTAAAGATTATGGCGCGAGACAGAGCCCAGCAACGCGTGCTTCAGTACCAGCAAACTCTGGTGAGTAACGCTGGTTAATGTGATGGTGATCGTTTTTTAATCGCGAAACAAGCGGGTTTATCCGCCGAGATGCGTAAAAGTATGAAAGAGTCAGTCTGCGGCTTTAAATTCTTTTTTCAAGGTAGCAGGGGAGCAATTGCACATGCTAAATCATTGAGCTTAATTGTTTTACACTAATTTATAGAGAAATCAGTGGCATTATAGGCTATGGATATTTTTTGCATTACATCAGTCTTAAGAAAATCTGCTTTGTAAACCACACGAGTAAAATGGGTTTCACTTGAAAGAAATGTAATTACATAAATTTCGTTTAAATGTATTGCTTGGCATAAAGTTATATGAAGTTATGCGATGTTTCCCGCTAAGTAAGTCATTTGTATGTTGATACAGGGGGTAATTTGAGTCTGTTGCGTCCACTATAACATTTGAGGCATAACTAATGTGGCTTTAATGGCATCATTTACAGCTATGATTTCATCCAAATTGCAAGTTGAAGGGCGGCACATCAAAGCCCTGCCTTCATCCATGCTTTATCCCTCCCGCGCTTCCACTTGTGGTCTAAATGTAGATCCTCTCTGAATATTAATTGATTCATGCACCAGTTTCCCCCCATTTCTGTCGCATCGTGATTGACAGCTGTACCCTGGGGCATTTAACAGGGATATCTTTATATCCTATATTCTATTTAAAAAATGGTTGTTATAGGGTGGCTATATTCTTTCCGTTCTGCACCATTTCCCTCTACTCCACTCCACCCCTCCCACAAACGCACATCTTTTTTTTGCACTGTTATGACAATTATGTTTACATAATAAAGGTAGGCGTAAAGTGGCCACATTGAATCCATGTGTTGCATTTGTATTTTGTCCTTTTTGAGTTTATGCTATTTCTGAGCAGTCGTTCTCCCTGCAGGGCCAGACAATGTGTTCCACAGCCCCATGTGTGTGATGAATAAAACTGGGACATTTTTTTCTGTCCATGCTTTCCTTATCGGTGAGAGGATCAATACAGCACTATACAAAATGGTGGCTGGAGACTCACTGTTTCTCTCCCTCTCTTAACACCTTTCTCTTTGACCAGCGGTTGGATCTCATCACAACTGATGTCTTTATCGTTTACAGTCCTTACAATGTGCTTCAGTGCGTGGCAAGAAATTAGTCTGTCTGGGCACATTTGGCCAGAGTAGGAATAGTATGTGATGTGTGCTTTTCATTTTTGATTCAGTATGTGAACTAGCTCGGTGTATATTATTGGCTCTTTCATTTTTTCTCTGGGGATGTCACTATGCTTATTTTTTAGTGACTCACCATTTTCCAAGTTAAAAAAATTAAGATATTTTGGCAGGCTGTAGTTTCAGTATTGGCAATTGTCAGGAAACCTAACCCATCACTGTGATTGTGTTTGCACGAAGTGTTTCCCCAGAGCTCTCAGCAAAAATAGCATGCCTGAGGACACTACCTTCCTAGTCTTAGCACACATCACTCCACTGTGTCACCGTGCCCCAATGCATGAACCACTGGAGAGCCCCTGCTGTCACCCTGTCTGATCATTAGCAGCATTCCATCCATCAGAAAAATCCATCCAGCATATCCAGATGAAATGCTGAAAACCAGACTGGGGTTTTACATAGAAGAGCCAGATGCCAGCTGAGTAGAGACAGGTGTCAGTTTGGCAAGCAGTGGCAAAAGACAAGTGCATTTTCTTTAACAGAAAATCGTTAGTCTGGATTGCTTACTTGTCTGAGAGGATGGGTAAATTGATAGTAGTGGGCTGAGTAAAATACGATTTAAAATGATGCTTTAAGTGGTCACATGAATTCCTTCTTGTGTGTCATGTGACCGATTGTGACACCTCTGACTCTTCAGGGGCAGGATTGGGTACCATGATTTAGAAGTAACTTGTTACCCTGTTAACCATATTGCATTTTTTATGTTTATTTTTGTTTATTGCTTGATTACTAAATTAGACATTAGGGTTTTAAACCACATTCATACATTTTATGGAGTGTAAATTTGGAGCTTGGCAGTGTAAATCACCATCCACCTTGTATTCAAATCTAAAGCTTGGACATTCTGCCTAATCTCCTTTTGTGTTTAATAAAAGAAAGAAAACAGGATGAGAAAACGATTGCAAAATGCTTATATTTGGGTGTATTTGGGTTTCGTTAAACATAACCTTGCGTGTATTTCTCTCTCCCAGATTCAGCAGTAAAGGTATATGACCCAAGGTTTTGACCTTTCAGTACAGTGCTTTCCATAACACTGTGGGGGGAGGAGGGGATTTTGACCAATGAAATCAAAGGCTGTGGACATGCAGAGGATGCAGGTCCTGTTGTGTGACATCAGCCTCCTCACACATTTCCAGAGTGGTTCACACAGTCACAAACATGTGTTTATGCCTTTAGTGCTGCTAGATCTTTACAGACAGGAGTTACTAAAGCAGAAAGATGGTAATGACCTCACATTTTACCCACAAACCATTGGGAACTCCTCTTATCAACCGCTGCTGTACCAGCTATTCAGTCTTACATGCACACAAATTAATAAGTAATTTCCATACGCTTTTATGTGAATGCAGATATGCTATTCGTCATTCACCAAGGTGATTTGACTCCCCTCTCTTTTTGCCCAAATAAAGCAATGAATAACCTTAAGCAGGTGACAGTGCTAATGACAGCCATACCTACCTGATTAAACAATGTATTAAAGGAGGCAGTTTAATCTCACATCAACTTGTAGATGCATGATCACCATTCAAGCATCTGAAATGCCATTTGGCCCCAAACCACTGTAATGTAATACAGCCTTAAGATATTACATGTTTCTTTAATATTCTTCATTCTGGCTGAGTGTCAAAATAGCCCACACCAGGTGCAGTGAATTGCAGGGGAGTCATTAATGTAATGGGATCAATGTGTTCATTCCTATTTTCTTGAAAGGGATGTTTTGGGAAAACAGGATGAACTGTGGTTGCTGACAGAGGTTGTTTTTGTGCATCTTCTGACTCAGTTAAATGCTAATCCAATACATCCCCAACCTCTCCTTTCCATTATATATATTTATTTTTATATGCGTTTATCCAAAGCAACTTACAGTACATTCAAGTTATTGAAGTTATATTTTATCAGTACATGTGCCTCCCTGGGAATCGAACCCACAACCTTTGCACTGCTAATGCAATGCTTTACCAACTGAGCTACAGGAACGCTTGATGCTTGATGCAGGTCTAACATTGAGGAGCAAAAATCTTGATAAGCTCCTAGAGATGATGTTAAACGCTTAAACTAGGGAAAGGAATTTGCACACAGACTTGATAACATCTTCTCCAAAATATCTGAAAAATTTGATTTCAAAGCCCAGGGCTAAGATAGGTTTGATGTATGAAAAGATTTTCAAGGAAGTTTCTACTTTGTAATCACTGCTCATAATTGAAAACACAGCTGTACTTTGGAGTTGCATAACTTCTGTATATGAATTCTCGCTGTATTAATTGTTATTGTATAGTTTACAAAGCCAAATGTACATTGTAGATGGTTTGTCATCTGAGGCTAAATTAGAAGATCAAAAAGTTTTCTAAAACTAAAATCAGCGGTTTTGGATAACTTAGTGTGACATTTCCTTAAGTGCTTAATTAATTGGCTAGCGATAAATCAATGCCTTTAACAGAATTCTGGAAGTATCAGTAGTTTTGGGCCACTGTTGTGTGACTGCTAGCTCACCACAATCATGAAAGAACCAATAGGAGCTCAGCAAATGTTGTAAACAATATGTATGTTTGTGAGAAAAGATCAGTTTTTAAAAAAATCATACCAGCTTGCCTATTTCTTTCAAATATCCTGTTAGGTAGTGTTTAGGTAGTGCTTTACATCATGATCATACTCTTAAAATGACCTTGAGTTTGCTTTGAAGAAGGAACGCCTTTTTTAGTCATGAACACAACTGACTGCAGACACGAGCAGTTGTGGTTCAACGGTTAGAGAGTTAAACTTGTAACCCAAAGGTTGCAGGCTCTGCCACGAAAACGGCTGAAGTGCGCTTAAGAAAGGCACCTTTCCCCCAGTTGCTCCCTGGGCGCTGCAGTGCTGCCCACTGCTCTGGGTGTGTGTGTTCATTACTTACCGGGATGGGTTAAATGCAGTGTGTAATAATGGGTCGGAAGCGCTTGGATACATATGCAGTATTTTTAATGAAAGGGAACAATAGACGAAATCAACAACATTAAGCAGGCAATGGTCAAAGGCAGGCAGAATACAATCACAACGGTAAACAGGCAGAAGGTCGGGGCAGGCAAGAACAATCAAAAAACCAGTAAACAGACAAATCCAAAAGGGCAGGTAGCAAGAATAAAAAAAAACATAAAAAAAAGGGTCAAACACGTGAGGCAAATGTAATACAATGAAAAACGCTCAGAAATGTTACCGTTGGCAAACAAGACTTCGCAAAGACTCATTGAAACAGTTCAGTTTATACATGGTAAGTCTAATGATGAACAGGTGTCTCTTCTGGGTGTAATCAGCGGGTGTGGGCTCATTCAAGTATGGGTTACCATACCTGATAAATACTTTACTTTCACTACCAAACACTGTTCCTGTTTTTGAACATCTTGCATCTGTTTTCTTTTCCTTTGCAAAACATTGGCAAAATTAGCATGTGCCATTCAGAATGTCAAAATGCGATGGGAACTGTAAAACAATTAGTCAGTGCTGTCAATCACACAAATCTTAGGAATACATTGTACAGTCTGACATAAAATATGTTGCACAGTCTGCTGTGGATTTTACCCAAGATAGCTTTAAGGTCTTATCAGACAATCTGCAACACTGGTAAAGGACGGGGAAAATCACACAATGTGAAGCTGGCTTTAATTATGCTGGCTATCACATTCCATTAACCTGCAGCACAGCCCCTGCCTTAGTGACACAGAACAGGGGTGCTGATGCTCTCAGACGGCTCCAAGATGGAGGTTGTAAGCGACTCTATTTACACTCCAAAGCCCTTCAGAGAGATCTTTGCCACAGGCCACTCATATCCACCTAAAACACTCCTTCAGCCTGTATGCAGGTGTCTGCATGTCTTCTAACATGCTGGAATTTGTGTGCTTCCCTGCAAGGCTCTGTGCCAATATTTAACAAAACAGTGGTGTGGCAGACCTGCCCTCTAGTACCAAAATGTGTAATAGAATAAGTAAATGTTAGATATAGTGCTCAATGACAGAGATAGTGTTGTGTAGCATCTGCTGTACCTTTCCTGGTCAATATTCCACAGGTCTGTTTTACCGCCAGGCTACTGAGGGCAAACACTTCAGAGGCTTATTGTATTGATTAAATGTGCTTTAAAGTGTTCATCTGGTTGAGTGTTACGTGTTGAGACAGCATCTGTTGGGTAGCCTTTTTTATATCATATATATATATATATATATATATCTTATATATATATATATATATACTGTATATATACCCTTTTCCAAATTCCAGGGTGAGGCGGCGGCTCACCTATGATGGGAGCGTCATGTTTTTGGCTCTGTGATTTGATTGGTTGTGGCCCGTCATCAACCAAGACAGCTTGTGTTGCTAAGGTTAAATGTCATTCTGTTAATAAATGGCGGGAGTGTAATTGGGCCAGACTAATACATCAAGCTGTCTAAGAGGGACGGGTGCCAGATGGATAATGACGATGTCTGGTGAGATCACGCATTGGGCGCCTGAGTTTGAGGTATCGCTGCTAAGGCATGACTACAGGTGTGCAATAGCTCGGAGCGAGCGTCAAAGGGGTGCAAAGGTTGCGTGAAATCAGGCAGATGGAGCAGAGGAGGAAGAGGAGGGTGCTGATCAATTCGAGCTGGGCTGCTTTGCTTTCTCTGCGTGAGCTGCACCTGCTCATGCGAGAGAAGAGAGAGTCTGCTGGAATCGTGATGCTCATCTTAATGTGCCGCTGGCGGCTGAGCTCCTCAGATCAGAGTGCTGTGTGTTTATAGAACAGAGAGAGAGAGGGAAACAGGCGGAGGGGGTGGGAGAGAGGGTTTGTGGCGCTAACACAACGGACCTGCCAATATCCCCGTCTCTCTATCGTTAGTGCCGCGGGCATCTGCCTGTGTGGGAGCAGCTGAGTGTAAGAACAAGAGACAGAAGAGAGAAGGAACAAGGAGAGGCAGAGGACAGGCTTACAATGGGTGGGAAGGGCTCAAACTACCCCCTGACAGTCAACAACACATGAAAATCATTTAAATAATGTTAAATAAATAAAAAATATATATTTACATTTACATTTATGCATTTGGCAGATGCTGAAGTGACTTACATTGCATTATACTATACATTAAATATTTGACATTTAACTTAATATTTAAATAATAAAATATTAGCATTGGTTAATATAAAATGGGTGTAATATACATTGGTGTAAAATTCTACTTATATTAACTGTACATTAAACATATATCTTCTGATTGACTGTGACTGTGTTACATTGAGCAGCAGTTCACTCCTGGTTAGGAAACTGTAAGGATACAGAGCTGGTTAAAATTTGATTTGGCCAACAGGAACAGATACCCCAAGGCAAGGGTATATACTAGTGCATCAGCATAATAACATTTAACGTAAGTTTTTTGCTTAAATTGCTTTAATCATCACTACTCCATCACTTCCAGCAGGTCTCCAGCATATAACGCTACTTTTTTACTCCATGGTGTCTTATTCAATGCATAAAGTGGGTACAAAACATTAAATTACAGATGCGTTTTAAGTTACTGTTATAATTTATGTACTGACCTTTTAGAAACCGTACCTGTCTTTGAACTCCTTTGCAGTGTCCTCAATATGTCTCCCATGTGTTTCTGAAAACCCAAAAACAATGTTCCCTTCTCAGGTATTTTACTTTTTTTACGTCTATCTATCCATTAAAGATCTAGAGTGTGTACACAGAAATAGAACCACTTAAGTAAACAGGGACGAAAGCTTTTAGAGAAGTATACAGTAACACAAAACAATAATACAATATCTTTAAAAAACAAAATGCAATCGTTGAGTTAAGAGGAAAAAGGGCTGCTCATTTGCTTTGACATAGTCAAAATCACCATAGAAAATACTTTGTCGTTTTTGTTTTAACCTTGATGTTTGTATAGCACTTTGGCCAACACTTTAGAGTACTTTATAAAAGTGCTTTATAAAAAATGTGACTGACTGGTATGAGGATAAAAGTATCTTTGTGCAATATAATCTCATGGGTTTAAACCATTCAACATTCTTAGGTGAATTCTAATTGTTCGAGTCTGACATACCCGGATATCACAGCACAATGCAGCAAAATATTTTAAATTCTGCATGTGCTTCCCCTATAGCTCTGTTAAATACAGGCAGCCAGGCTCGGTTCTTAAGACTTTAATGTAGTGTCCCAAGAGAACAGAAATACAATGAATACATTGTTTTTATTCCTGCTTTGCCAAGGCAACACACTTTAAGTCCCCTCTCTGTTCTACCTTTTAAAAAAATGCCTATCATCTATATATTTATATTATATATGTGACTTTTCAGTGTATAGTTTACTACATAATACTAATAAAAGTAATAATGACTTTTAACAGTTAAATAACCACTTATCTAACCTGTGTAACCATACACCTTATATAATTACTTGACTGGAGTCTCTGTGTCTGCAGCTGAGGTATCAGGTACCTGGACTATATATAAATACACCTGGGTGTGTGTGGGAGCATCTCTATGTAGATCTAAGGAAACACTACACCATGAGGGCAATGGTTTTTTTTAAAGCAGGACTGTTAGGGTTCACATACAAAATAGTCAGCACAACTGTAAATACACATTTCATAAGCACTGATTCTACATTGAAGAAAAGTTAACTCATTAAAGTGGAACAGCCGAGTATCTGCTTTGATTGTTTGTCTGGATTGGAGGAGCTGTGAGACCACCCAAACTCAACAATCCTCCATGAAAGTTTGATGAAGCTGTGCATGAGACAACAACAGTTTGTAGAAATCTGAAATTGGTCTTGTACAGATGGGAGGCAAGAGGTAAGCTCAAATAATTTCTCAAATGGACTTATCCCAAAGGAACAAGGGTGACTCTACATCTAAAGGACGTTTCTATGGTCTAATTAGGCCAAAATTGGACTTCTGGGCATCAGTGCTAAGCGGAGTGTTTGACATAATTCTAGCACTGCATATGACACAATGAACACCATTGCATAACAGTGGAGCATGGTGGTGGTTTTATATTTCAGGGATGAGGCTAAAGAGTCTGACGGATGACCTCTATTTAGTTGATAGGCTTTTGCAAATCGCCTGAAATGTTGCACGATATTTCAGTGAACCATTTCTCAGCTTGGGCTTCATTCCCCTTCATTTCATTCCAATGCCTGATGGTAAAATCCATCTTGCTTTCAGATGTATGGACGCTACACACAGGAGCTGGGCGCCTATGCCAAAGAAGAGGCAGCTCGACTGCGTGAGGAAGGAGCACTGCGGAGGACCACCAGTGTGCGTGGCCAGGCGCCAGAACTGCAGGAGTATGAGAAACACCCCTGTGCCAAGTGTCAAGGTGTGTGTATTGTATACATTCAATGCTGTTTAATGACAGTTCTGCTAACACCATGGCTTGCTACTTACAGCAGTGTGCTTCTGCTGGCTACAGAACAAATCCAGAAAAGGGGAGCTGGCAAATGCAAAGGGATGATTGGGCAGCGGGGATTGAAAGAGGAATAGGGTCACAAAGGACAGGGAGGCAAGAGAGATGAGAGAGTTTGCAAGAAGGTGCTAGAATTGTGGAATAGGTGAGATTGATGCAGGAAGAAAAGGGATCTATCTGAGCTTTACTGGTGTGATGTGTCACAATTCTACGTTCATGTGCAGGGCCACAGGGGATCTGATTTGTGCAGAACTACATATATTTTTAAAACTGACTAGGCAGGGGGGATGACTGAGGGATTAGCCGTGTAATTGATTTTAAGGAAATGCATGAACAACTCACGTTCTTCTGTTCAAAAACAGTTAGTTGGGATGATTTTTAAAAGTTTGGTTATTTAAGCTTGACAGCATCTTGAAAACAAAGACCAGAGGCGTGTAACATTCCAATGTTAAATGACGTGTAGAGCACAGCATGCTAATTAAAACAGCGATAAAATATCAAAATCATAAAAAACAGAAAAATTCTTGATTATTTAGTCCAGTCATTTTACCTAATTTAATTTCACTCTGCAAAGTTCCACCCTAAAGCCCAAAAAAGATTAAAAAATGGCAAAACAAGTTGTTTATTAAACATGATAAAGATCTATCAGGGCTGTTTGAAGACATTTCAATGACACAGGTCGTGTTTCATGCTGCAAATGTGGTCATTTACCACCTTTCCTCTACATTGCCCTCTACTGGTTAATAATGGTCACTGATTTGTGGGGTATCTTGTGGGTTGCACTTTACACTAGCGTGGAAATTTTCCAAAAGTGCTGTAGATAGTAAATATATCAACATTTATGCACATCTATGTATTTATGCACAATTACTTAAGCAATGACACAGAAAATCTGTTACTCTGCTGCAGTATAGCCCATAAACAACAACCTGCAGCATATATATCCGAACTGTCGGAGGGCGTTCTAGTCCCCATGCTCCTCCGTGCAGTGCTAGCCGTTAACCAGCAGGGAGCATATTAACTCTGCACTGTTTAGGGGTGATAGATCAGACAATGCAGTGTATCTATAATTCGGCGGTGTGCACAAGAGGGTTTCATGTGAGTTATTCTTAATTATGTAAAAAGTATAACCATTTCGATTGCTGCAGCATTTCTGACAATTATATCAAAATTGTTGTTATCCAAGGCTATTCAACCACAGTGGAATGAAATCCAAGTCAACGTCAAACTCTTACATGTCTTATACTCTCAAACGTATAAAGAATTTATATATTTCATGATATCTAGCACTTTCATCCATATAATACAAACATAAAGTTTTCAACATAACCATGATTACCCTCTAAATTCTCACTGTTTTGTTTGGCAAAGTAAAAATAAATCATATGTAAAAATATTTTCATCTTCCTTGCTATGGAAAGAAGAAATAAAAAGAAAACATTACAATAAATCGAGAGTAAGTCAATCAAATATTTAAAAACACAACAGACAGAGGAGTACTGCTTTAAATACAGGTAATTTATTTAATAGCATTCGAATTTAATATAAGTTCTTTAAAAAAATGCTTAAATTCTGTTGAAAAAAAATCACATTTATTTATGTTCACTGAAGTATTTTAAGTGCCCTTTTAGGTCATTTGACCCCTTCCCCTAAGGAGGTCTGTGCAAGTCACTGCTATAATTTACATTTACATTTAGTCATTTAGCTGACGCTTTTATCCAAAGCGACTTACAAATGAGGACAGGAAGCAACTTTGATTACAATATGAGACAACAGTAAATAAGTGCTATACACATGGCTCAGGATTTTCAACACAGTATAAGAAAGTTTTATTTTTTATTTTTTTTGTCCCCACGTAGAAGTGGGGGTGTGTTAGTAAATTAGTCGCGGAGGAAAAGACAAAAAAGATGAGTTTTTAGTTGTTTCTTAAAAATGGCTAATGACTCGGCCATCTTGATGGAGATATGGAGTTCATTCCACCAACCGGGCAGAGTGAAAGAGAGAGTCCGGGAAAGTGATTTCCTCCCACGTTGGGATGGAACCACCAGGCGACGTTCGTTAGCAAAACGCAAATTTCTGGTGGGCACATAAGTGCAAAGGAGTGAGAGTAGGTAGGGAAGTGCAGATCCAGTAGTTGCCGTGAAGGCAAACATTAGGGCCTTGAATCTAATGCGAGCAG
>JAZGTJ010015049.1:0-13651 GCA_036877575.1 Botia almorhae
AAAGAGAAACATGAACTCTCTCTTTCATTGCGCTAATGTTTATAATGTATTACTGCTGATTCAGGTGCTCGGTGGCTCAGAGCGGGAATCTAATGAACAGATGAAGAGATCTGTACAGGGAAATGTCTCTTTCTAGAGAGGAACTCTTGTTAAAGGTGTGAAGCAGCTGAAAAGTGAAGCGTCAGCTGCTAAACAAACACGCTAGTGCAGAACACAAACACAGAGACGGTGTGATGCATTAAAAGTGTTGACATGCTGCCAGACTGATTTACACACTTTCTCATTTAGCTGAATTACACTTTAGGCGCCGCTAAATGAGGTTTTCTGTCCGGCAAGACATGATGCAACATTAAGAAAACCTTACGATAAAAAATAATTCACTTTCAGAAGAGATCTGTGAACTAACTGAATATAGTTCAGATCTCGGGAACATCTAACAAACTGATAACACAAGAAATCTGAGATGAAGGAGTTAAAAACATACTGCAGTGTTGAGATCTTTCTGAATGAAATGACTCTACAGACACATGGAAATGTCAGTGACTCCTGCTGGCTGATCAAAAAGCTGTCTGCCCAGTCAGATGAGCTGGTGAGGAGGAAGTTGATAGGTTTGTTTTATGAATCTGACATAATGTGGTGATGCAGGTTATAACGAATATAGCAGTTTTAAACTTTAAGATGTGAGAGCAACATGCAGCAAAACACTGTTACTGTTAACACTGAGCAACAGGAAATCAGCCAATCAGGAGAGAGAGTTTTTACACTGGAGTCTTAAAGAGCAAATTACTCTAATTCAGAGAGATGGTGATGATGTAAGACTAAATTAAGCCCTCTAAATACCAACTGAAACATCTGTTTATACACATATACGGTTGTAACTCTTAAACATGTAAATGGAGCACTTGTAAACCTAGTGAAAGTGTCAAATGTTACTCTTAACTCACAGCACACCAGATGACCTGAGTGAAAGTTCTTCTGTTTAGAGGAGACCTGAAGGATATGATCAGGTATTCACAGCAGATTCACAGACACCTGAATCCAGAGAGAGAGACAAAGAGAGATAAAGAGAGATGTTTTATACTGTCATTTGATCGCTGAGGTGAAGAAACTAATGGAACTGTTCTCCCAGCTCATGAGTAATAATGTCTCTCTCCTCAGGAAATCAAAACACGAGCTCAGACGATGTTCTGTGAATCAATTACTTCTGAAGAAACTACCGCATCCCTGCTGGCTTTATTTGGTCCAGAATAATCATATAATGAAAGACAGGCAGTTTAATTAGCTGAAATTTCAGGCTTTTGAGACAGTTGAAGGTTTCCAGGTGCTGGATCAGTGAAGATCAGGATGTTATTGAGTCCTGCTTGATCACAAACATCTTGTGACTTCACTTATGAGAGCCATGTAATCATGTTCTTATCTTCCTAGCTTGTCCCTGGTTTCTCAGATCATCTCCTGTGCCTGAAGATGTTTTGTGAAGATTATGTGTTATGGATGATGTTCTTCAGCTTGATTTATCTTCTCTCACGTCTACAACCTGGACAGATAGGGTAAGACCAGACACACGGTTATGTCACGGTTATCTCACGGTAATCTCACGGTTATCTCACGGTTATCTCACGCTTATCTCACGGTTATCTCAAGGTTATCTCACGGTTATCTCACAGTGACATTTTTAAATGTCTTAAATTCAAGGTTAAAGGTTTAAATGAGGCTATAGAAGATACGAGTATCTCTTCACTTCCTTTCTTTAGTTTTCTTGTTAATAATAGAAATGTAAGTGATTTAAATTTCTTGATTCCAATTCTAAATATAATTCCTTTAGTTGTGATGCTGTAAATTCATCTGAATAGTGTCAGAAAATGTGCTGAGAGTATTTTAACATTCCGGTCTGTCCACTCGGCTGATGAATGTTTATGAAGCGTTCAGAATCTAAGGTCATGAAATTGCCTTCACTTCACATTTCCTACTGAATGAATCAGAACAGACCAGCTGCCTGTTTCTTGTCCTCTTGAGTGATTGATAGAACTGTCATTCCTCTGGAGAACATGAGCTGGTAATGCATTTAAGCACTCATCTGAGGTCAGTCTCTCTTTCTGGCATCCAGAAAGAGAATGTGGATGGCTGATCTGGGATCAGCACTTGTGTGTATAGTCAGTCATCTGAGCAGTTTAAGAACATGACATCATTTGTCTGTGTTAAGACGGTTGTGTCACTGTTCGATTTTGGTGTTCAGCTCTGATCACTTGCTGTTCGCACCATTTTCTGTGACTTGGTTTGACCTCTGTAAATCTTCTCAAGGTTATTCAGCTGCAAACACAGCAATTCTGCTCTGTTGAGTGTTTCTTGCCATGGAAGTATCATCAGAATTATTAATATCTGAAAGCAGCCTGACAGCCTCCAGTACAGTGAAGAGTGACATAAATCTTCAGTTTTTAATATGAAATACATGAAATGAATATCAAGACATTCAAGATCAAATCAGACATTTTCATTGGTGGATATTTTCAGAAGAAGTTTTAGCTATAAATTGAATGAAAATATTTAACATTTCCTCTGCATGTTTATTTTGTTTCTCTGAGTTAGTTGTATTCTCTTCCCTTCTAGAGGTTCACACAGTGCTGCTTTAGAATTGAGTGAAAATTAGATCATTTAGACAGTTTCTTTAAAACAGTCATTAACATTAACATTAACATTGCTGGTGCATGAGCTGGTGCTTCATATATTTAATGTGTGTTCTTGCAAGTGGCTGATAGTTACCCTCGGATATCTGTTTCATTAAACCAGTGGTAGTATTGTTCAGGTACTGGTTCTTTGTTGACAGTTTAAGTAGCTCAGTAAAAGTCTGTAGCTGACAGGTTACAGCAGACTGACTGTAGAAGATGACCGGTTAGTCCTGCAGCCACACTCATAATGCAACAGATAATGTATGGCATTATGACTTATTTCAGAATGCAGCGATGCATGAAATTCAGCTTGTACAGCTGGAAGCCTCTGTGTTCACACTCTCAGGCCTGCAGCTGGACTTTCTCATCTACACACACTCAGTAGCGCATAAAGCCACATAATGTCATGATACATTTGTGGAGCACTGTAAAATGTGTCACATGATCAGTTTCACTTTCATTCATTCATTGCTTATGTTTTTCACTTACTGTAATAATTCCATCACTGTTGTCCCATATGTCTGACAGAACCATTCCTGTTGTTATGCTATGTATCCTAATGTAGATAGCAAAGCAACTCCTTTACCTGCCAAAATGACATGGGTAGTGACATAGCATTGTAATCATAAACATCACTCCTAACATTGACAACTTGAATAATAATCCTGGTCCAAATTAATATGTGAATTATAGCATCATGTTTTAGAAAATTATTTTTGTTTTTACAAATGACTTTAGCCATACTTATAAAACATGACTTTTGTAAATAACAAAAACAGCACATCTTCATGGTGCTTCATTCAATGCTTCTAGTCACAGTCTGTTTTATTTCTCTTTAATTCAGTGTAACATGAATCATGCAGCACGTCCTGTGTACTGAGTGTGTTCTGTGTACAGATAGGTGGCGCTGTTATACAGTCAGATACAGCAGATCTCTCCTCCCCTCAGGACCTGTCTGTCTGTCTGACAGAGAAATGATTGTTTACAGCTGCACGGCAGTCGACCTGTGGACATGTTGTTCAGAGAGACAGTGAGATGGTGTGTGAGTGTATGTAATCACACTGTTTCTTTCATCTGACGTGCTGTTATTACAGTGTGACTCTTAACAGCTCTCTGTCACTCTTACAGTACACACACACCATCTGTTACTTATATTCATTTACATTAACAAATTATTTACAGCATATTTATGAAGATGGACTGGGTTGTTATAGTTATATAGTTAGTGTTTCTTTAGTGAGTCTGACTAAAACTTATATTTTACTGCAAAAATTAAAATACATACCAAGAAATTCACAGAGATTGAGGCTTATTTTTACAACAGATGTTTGTATTGTGATGTGACATTTTCATGTTAATTAAGCCCTTCCCAACTCATAACCGCAATATGTTTGTGTAGCTGTATGTTTGATTGTGTGTAGCTCTATTTTGTTTTGTGTAGCTGTATGTTTGATTGTGTGTAGCTCTATTTTGTTTTGTGTAGCTGTATGTTTGATTGTGTGTAGCTCTTTTTTGTTTTGTGTAGCTGTATGTTTGATTGTGTGTATCTGCTGCTTGTATACACTTCAGTCCGTCTGTCTCTCTTTCTTTCTGTCTCTCTTTCAGCATCTGTTGCCTCTTCCTCATTAATATTCTTTTGTGACCCCCCCACAGCCACCCTGAATGCAGTACTCATTTACAACACACACAGTAACAAAAGTCTTTGGGGGGAAGTAAACCTGAGGGTTTTTTTGGGAGGGTACAGGGGGCGGAGTCAGCATTTAACTCCTTTAGCTCGTCATGGTTCGCAGCATCTATTACTGTACACATCATGTGCTAATTAAACAGTTATCTAATTAAAAGTGCAGCACACACGAAGATCGCATTACTTACAGCAAATTAGTAGATCCAGCATCCAAATGTGCTAATCCAATTAGTACATAGAGAAGATTTACAGCACTGACACAGTTAAAGTGAGTTTAATGAATGTGGATTTACCAGCTCCGATCATTTGATCCGGGGAGAAATTTGTGTGAGATTTGATTGTAGGTGTTGGTATCTCTGCAGGTCACTTTGCTGATCTTCTCTGAAACACGGAATAGATTGTGGTACAAGCAATGGATTTCCTCAGCCGTGACTCAGAATATTATATTACTGTATCTGTATTTCAATCTGCCACGTGTAGACAGACAAATTCACTGTGACGCTGTCATGGGTGTCCTGGAATTGAAAACACACCCAGCTGATAAACGCTACACTGGAGGTACGGGGGTTTTGAAGGTGATGTTTGTGAGAGCGCAGTGTTGACACCTCACCACATAATCAATATCTGTGGAACAGAGTGATAGAGGAAGTTCAGATGTCCTTCTAGGGCCAGATGTTTGAAGGTCACCGCTGGCCTGGCAGATCTACAGTCACTCTGACCTTTAACCTTCACAAAATAAAGAAACTGCGTGACAAATGGACACGGCTGTTCTGTTTCATTTCACCAGGGGAAGAATGTTACATTTAATCTGATGTGTTTCACTCAAAACCTAATAAATCATTAATGTACTCGCAGGTAATTGTTACAATAAATCAAAAATGAGCTTTTAGGGCACATTTTCATATGCAATTATTAGAGTATGTAAATCTAAATTATATTAATATGTCAAGGTGACACATTCACTGCTTTTGAAGGTGGAAAATGTTTATTTTATTGTTTGATCTTAATAAACGTATGATTTGATTTAGAGAAATTTAGAGTAGTGAACTGACCCTGTATTTTAAATCTAAATTTATAATAAATAATATTATAAAGCCTTGAACCGTAGAAACAACTGGGGGAGAAAATAGTTTGCCTATCTAGGCCAGGGGGAGTGTCCTGTGCAGAATGGGGTGGGGCTGGTGTTCTCAGCACAAGTCAGCCCAGCCGGAGAGAAGCTGTTTCTGTTGTTACCGTGACAACGGTGAAACTCATGGGATTAACAGATGCACATATAGGCCAAATTGTGCATCAGGAATGACGTGTGTGTGTGTGTGTGTGTGTGTGTTTGTGTGTAACCATTTCAACATAAGTACTGTTTTACAAGCTGCTGGTACCATAAATCAAACTTACTTCTGCACCAGTATCTGTCTAACACTGAGTGTTACTTATAAAACCAGGAAAGATTCCCTGAGGAGAAGCAGCAAATCTGCATCATTTAGATGTGATATCAGAGGAATCACAGTCTGGTAATAATCAGTCTCATATTTCTTCTGCTTTCTGTTCTGCTGTTCCACATTAAAACTGTAACATCATCTAAATGAGTGCAAATATTACAACTTTGACCGTTGAGTGAAATGTGTTTGTTTAGAATGTGTTCATTAATCATAATAAAGATTATGTGTATAAATGAAGAAGTCTATGTGAGCAGTATTTATAACATGTGCTGTCTGTCACAAACTGACTGCATGTTGATTGAGTCCGAGTCTGATTACTGAAACATGACTGAAGAGATACTGACCTCCTGGTTACAATTATTCAGCTGACAGTGAGGCAGAACCACTTATTACATTTCAAAGAAAGAGTCTCACTGCTTAAAAACGTTTGAAGGTGCATAAGTGACAGTTTTCATTTTTGGGTAAACAATATCTTCAAGCATCCTCAGAACTAATTCCTTGAGAAAATATGTTAACAGAAACATCAACATTTGTGATGTCCAAAGCAGTGCCTGATTAAAATTCAGCCCAGCCGCAGGACCCGGTAAGAATTTCACAAACAGCCGTTTGGACAGGATGAGAAAGGTTCAGTCTGAGGTCCTGAAAACAGACTAAACATAACCACTCATTTGTGCCACTCTGAATCAACATTCACAACATTCTCATGCCTGGATCCTCTCATAGCTGAGGGGAGAGAGAGGCCCAAAATACACTCACACACATCAGCAGTCCTGTCACGACCCCACACACCTGTGTGTGCGAGTGTACTCTGTGTGTGTGTGTGTGTGTGTGTACTCTGTGTGTGTGTGTGTGTGTGTGTGTGTGTGTACTCTGTGTGTGTGTGTGTGTGTGTGTACTCTGTGTGTGTGTGTACTCTGTGTGTGCGTGTGTGTGTGTGTGTGTGTGTACTCTGTGTGTGCGCGTGTACTCTGTGTGTGTGTGTGTGCGTGTACTCTGTGTGTGTGTGTGTGTGTACTCTGTGTGTGTATGTGAACTCTGTATGTGTGTGTGTGCTGTGTGTGTACTCTGTGTGTGTATGTGTGTACCATGTGTGTATGTGAACTCTGTATGTGCGTGTGTACTGTGTGTGTGCTGTGTGTGTGTGTGTACCATGTGTGTGTATGTGAACTCTGTATGTGCGTGTGTACTGTGTGTGTGCTGTGTGTGTGTACTCTGTGTGTGTATGTGAACTCTGTATGTGCGTGTGTACTGTGTGTATGCTGTGTGTGTGTACTCTGTGTTGATCAGAGAGAGGGAGTTAAGCTGGATGGAGGGTTGAGTCTGTGGTGTGTTATGGATTAGCTCAATGCCCTTACTAAATGACTCCCGCGGGGTTACTACAGCGACTGGACACCTTCCAGAACCGCAGGGTGTTTGAAAGTGACTTTATGTGTCAATAAATCTTAGTTCTAATCAAAGTAGCTTTATCAGCGAGTGTGTGTGGGGTGGGGGAGTGATAAGTCACGCTTTAGGTGGGTATCCCAATGATGGGTCGTCCGCCAGGCGTAACGGGCAAAATAAAGATTCTCTCTCCCTCATTATGAGCTGTAACATCCAGCAGTCAGTGTTGGTGCAGTGGAGTGTCATACAGGGTCAAGAGCACATGTTTAGAGCACACGTGACACCTCTGTGGTTACTGTTAACAAACTGAACACACTAAGAAGGATGAAAGCTCATTAAATCTGTGTGTCTTATGTGTTATCCATAACACCATTCACAACATGATTACAGGACCCGGGTGGAAACAGAAGACAGAAAAGAAGAACTGCAGTTAAAGAACAGAAGCAGGTCCTCACTGTCACTCGCCCGACCTGATCAACTGTGACAGGAGCCATCAAACTGAGTCTCTCTCTGTCTGTGTCTCAATGTCTCTCTCTCTGTCTCTCTCTCTCTCTTTCTCTGCAGTGCCCACATAGTGACAGAATACATGGGGATCAGAAAGGAGAGTTTTATGAAGTTTGCTGCTGGGAGGATGTGGATGGGTGATTTTGTCACAGTGTGGATGGTGAGAAACATTTGATCGGAAACATTTTCGCTTTAGAATAACATGCATTGATTAATAAAGTAAACAGGATGGGTTTTGTTAACTTTTAACCAGCACAAAAGTACAAGTGGTTTTAGGAGAATTGTGGAC
Organism: Botia almorhae; assembly: GCA_036877575.1. Lineage (NCBI taxonomy): Eukaryota > Metazoa > Chordata > Actinopteri > Cypriniformes > Botiidae > Botia > Botia almorhae. Next base: position 7,957 of record JAZGTJ010015049.1, read on the forward strand.
CTTGTGGCTGCTCAGTGACTTGATAAATGTTGCTGTAATTATTTGCTTGTAATAGACTCTCAGCAAAGATTCCCAGCAGCCATTCAGAGAGAGAAACAGAAGAACGACAACATATAAACCCTCAAAGAGCCTCAGACCACAGTGAAGGAACCATGTCCAGAATTTTCCTCACAAGAAATTAGTACTTTTAACGAAATTACTATCAGGAGTGAAAAGTTACTTTTTAAAGACAGACTCATTTTTTCTACAAGATTCACTGATTAATCATGAGGAACACTGACTTCTGTGACGGATGGATCTGTATCATTATGGTTAAGAGTGTTTCTTTATGTAGAGGTTCTACTGCTTACACACTTCAGCAGTAGAACAGTAAATGTTCTCTATCATGATGCTGAAGCGACAGAAGACAGAAAAATGTTTTTAAACAGGGAACAAATGATCTGATACCACATTTGCCATCAAAGAAACTTTCTGACACACACAGTGTAGCTGAAAATCCTCCAGGATCAGAGGGAATGTTGTCTAAAAGCATTTCTGTGTGTGTGTGACTGTGTGTGTGACTGTGTGCGGGTGTACGTGTGTGTGTGAGCGTCTGCTGTCTTTCCTGCATTAGTATTCTTGTGTTCAAACTGCACGGTTGAACAGAAGAGAAAAGAACGAGGGATTATAAAGAGAAGTGAAGGAGAGAAGGAACAGGGAAGGACGTGTGAATGATATTAAAGTGCTGAATCAAGACATTACTGGCAGATTTTACATGTCATTAATTCAGCTGCTCTGGGCTGATGCTTTGGGGTGGTGATAGAAACAGATGTATTTCACTTCCTGAGAAGGAACTGCAGCAGTATTCGTCCTCACAAGGTGCCTACTTAGTGTATAATGCTCCCTACACACTTAGCAGGGTACATCTTTTCAGTTCAGTTCCTCAACACAAATGAGAACAATGATCCATGCGCTCGTGTAAATGAATATAAACTAGATTAGATGATAAAAAACAGGCAATAAATGATATTATCAGTTACTGCATATCACACAGTAACTCCGCCCACACAATCGTGCTTACATCAGTGAAAGAGCAAATTCATTTCAGAGGTGGAGAAAGGAACAATTATGACAATTAATTCAATGAACAATTATGACAGCAAACTGACTTGTGTTTAGAATATAGTGCACGGATATACGGTACATGGTTAAGACCACAGACAAGTCTGTTTTGTTAATAAACTGCACTGGAGGCGATTCACAATACAGAAATCTAAACACAAAAAAACAAAATAACAAGACTAATCAATAAAAAAATAAGACTAGACCAATTGATCTAACCCGAACAATAAACCAATCACCAGCAGACACACAGGGAAGAGAAGACCAGAACTAACTGCATTTAATCAAACACCAGCTGTACATTTCCACTAGTTATACACACTGAAGGACAAGTGACCATCAACAGCATGAACACACACAGTCAGCTTCATCTGTATTTAAACCAGAACAATCTTTTGTTTCTAACTGTTTGTCACGATCAGTAGTGTACAATGTTAAATGTAAATGAGATCGTGTGTGTGTGTGTGTGTGTGTGTGTGTGCTTGGGCAGGTTATGTTATGCTTGTTGGCAAAATGTTTGAAAATGTCCCCAGAAGAATAACAACCTGATAAACACTGTGTGTGTGCGTGTGTGTGTGTGTGTGTGTGTTATAAATGCCACTTTAATCTCTTTGGTTTGATGTCAGCGTGTTTAATTAAAGAGACACGCAGCACAACATGGATCTGCTCTGGTGTGTTTGCCACAGCAGTGTGACCCTGCAACACCCCTTTAACGACACACACACAACACAATCTCTGACCCCAATGTCACCCTCATTCCTTCACAACGGCTAATTAAAGGAATACTGCACCTTTAAACATGAAGATTCTGTCCTCATTTACTCATGGATTCAGCTACTTATACTAACGACGGAAATAAGCGCAGTTAGGATAGCTAAATGTGGGAGAGTGTTGCTATAATAACTATATTGTATTGCACTATGTTGCTTTGAATTATTAACAATGAAGCGAAATTAGCTGGTACAGAGTTTATAGGTGAAAGGATTTATTAACATTACTGACGGAAGTTGTACAATGAAACGGTTACAGTGAAGATGCATATAATGGTAAATTACATACAATTAATATTTAACAGTGTATGTGAAGAATATTACCTTATAAAGAACAGAAATCAAGAAAGAAAGAGGAGAAAAGAGAGGCCTGAAAGTTGAGCCTAGAGCTCAGATAGAGAAGAGCAGAAAGTAAGAGCAGAATCCAAGAGCAGAGCTCAAGGAAAACACCCAAAGGAAAGAAGAGCAAGAAAAAAGAGAGAGCATATCTTGCGTTCCCTTTTTATCCTTCCTTGACCATGTGACTGAAACCAACCTAAGATAACCAAAGTGACCAATCAGAAGACCATGTTTACATACAACACAAACATCTCAGCCAATAGTCTTTGTTCTCTATCAGCTCATTTGTGGATGCAGGAATGCGAAGGGCACCTTTAAGTAAGGAGATGGGGGTGTGACACAGCAATTAATGACATTTAATATTCACCCTACACAGTAATGAATCTACACCATATAGAACACAGACACTGACCTTGGATCAGCTTTGCCTTTTCATTGGCTGATGAATGTGGTCACACTGACAGGAAGAACTGATCTGATGTCTGTATTATTCATCATTTCCATCGTTTCAAGGCACATTTCATCCTCTGTGTCTCATTGTCTGTCTCTTATTAATGGACTTTCTCGGCTCGTCTCCATCCATTAGTAAATGAAGAACATCACTTCATACTTTCAGTCGGTGAGATGACTGCATTTCTGAGCACGTCCTGACAGGCTGCAGTTTTTCATGCGGTGCTGCAGAAGAACTGCATGTTTAAAAGATTCTCTGCCGCTCATTAGATGCTTGTTAACATTTCATTAATAGCAGCCAGTGGGCCGTTCACAGACTGTCTGATGCATATTACACACCAAAATAGAACCCAAATGTCATGCTTCAATCTGATTGGCTGCCTTACATAATTTCTGGAGTCTATATTTCAGTGCAGCAGAAAACGTGTTTCCAGTTTCCAGACTGTACAATGATCATATGTGAAGAAGATGATTTTAGAGACCTATTGTTTGAGTAAACTAGATATCTTTAAGCACACACCTGCTGTATATCTTCTGTTTCATTCACACTGCTCATTGCTGTGATAATGTCAACTGTGATTGGTCAATTTAACACTGTGACAATGCTAATTATATTTAGATATGTTTTGTGGGAGGTTGCCAGGACCATCAACTATTAAGACACAAAATTTGAGTAAATGTTCAAAAGAAGTATTGAGCATGCGATGAGGTCATGTAACACCACCGAAGCATTACTTTTTAAAACAAGTAGCTTTGTTACATACTAACAAAGTCATGTCATGGAGGTACAAACTAAGCTTTGAGGCCGAGCGTTCACTGAATCTGTGTGTGTGTGTGTGTGATTCTTGTTTATTGTTCTCCGGATCATGCTGTGCTTCTCTTTGTGTCATGAATATGCAAATTTCTGCTCAGCAGTGTCTGTAATAACCTCAACAAACACACTGTCTCAGATTTATCTCACTTTTGGTTAACGTTGCTCCTCATTTTTAAATACTTTTGATATTAATTTAAAGTCCACATTGAAATGTTACGAGGATAAAAATAAGCTGTTTCATTTTTTACTTTCCTTCAGAGAGTTGATATTGTGTAGGTGTTTATATTTAATTTGATTTTATATATATATAAATTCAATAATTTATTGTTTTAATCTTTTTAAAAGCATTTCTTTATTTACCTTCCTCAGAGATTCACTTTGATTTTGTGATTCAGTTTTGCTGAAATCACAGCATCAGTTTCTGATTACAGCATCTCAATCACTCACCTGTGCATGAATAAATCTGTTGATATTTGTTGACTGATTGCGGCTGATTGCAGATCTGTGTTTCAATCTGCTGTGATAGTTTCTCTGTCTCCTCATCACGTCACATGATCTTTGGGCTCATGTGTCATGAGTGTTAATCTTGAACATGTCTGATATTTTCTTCACAACCTGATTAACTCAAAGCCACAAACCGGCTCGTTCATTTGAGACTCTTCTGTTAGTTTTATTCCATGTAATTTAAAGTTCATTTTGTAAAACAGAGTTATTATGAGCGCAAAAGAGAGAAATTGTAATTATGTAGCTTCTTTCTAAGTTGAGCAGAAATCAAAGGCTCACAGTTTAGTAAACATGAGGCGTAATTACTGAAAAACAACATTATTCTGCATTTCTGCTTTTAATTCAGTTTATTTTTGTGTTTCTCCTCCAGCAGAAGTTCTGATCAGCATTATTATCAAAGTTTTATTGATTTTCCTCTAACTGTTCTGAGATCAGTCTCGAGAGGCAGTTGGGAGGGGAACAGCTGTATCAAAGACGGGTTCAGCTGATGCTTGCTGACTAGAGTCTCTGTGCAGTCGTGAGCACAGACTTTAGAAGCCTCGGAAATCATTTTGATCTCTGAACAGAAAAGTACAACAGAGACCATCAATATTAAAGGTGCTGGGAAACGTCAGAACACAACACACACACACACACTCAACACACATTCAACACACACACACGTGTCAACTCCCCCAATGTTGTCCAGTCCAAACAGACTAAGAGTTGTGTGGCTTAACACGTCTGTTTGATTCTACACGTGCACTTTCGGATGCAATGCAAATGTGTGTGTGTGTGGGTGGGTGGGTGGGTTAGGTTAAATTGTTTATAACTAGCTGTTTATTAAAACAATAGAGGTCTTTGGAATTTTTCCCATTACACAGATAAGTAAATGTGTGTATGCATTTTTTTATTTCTTTGTGGAGACTAATAAAGAATTGAAATAAATACAATGAATGTACAGTATTGTATTGAAAGCACCTGTCAGATCTAATATGTAAATCCTGAGCATCAACCTCAAGTCTCTGTGATATCTACATGTGATATCTGCACCTGATATCTGCACCTGATATCTGCACGTGATATCTGCACGTGATATCTGCACGTGATATCTGCACCTGATATCTGCACCTGATATCTGCACCTGATATCTGCACCTGATATCTGCACGTGATATCTGCACGTGATATCTGCACCTGATATCTGCACGTGATATCTGCACCTGATATCTGCACCTGATATCTGCACCTGATATCTGCACCTGATATCTGCACGTGATATATGCACGTGATATCTGCACGTGATATCTGCACCTGATATCTGCACGTGATATCTGCACCTGATATCTGCACGTGATATCTGCACCTGATATCTACATGTGATATCTGCACCTGATATCTGCACCTGATATCTGCAGGATATGTGATTGTATTTCTTTGTGTCTTTGATCTTCAGACACTACATTCCTCTAGGTGAAGGATGTTATGTAACTTCTCTTGGGTTTTTGTTGGGCTGTGTGTTTGAGTTGTCTAGTTTTGCTCTTGGAGCTGTAGAACAAACCGTCTGGTGTTCTGCTGGAGATGTGAGGTTCACTGAACTCCTGCAGGTTTCATGATGTTTGCCGGATGTTTCTCTTTCAGGATTGGGAGTTTCCACACTTCATGGGAGATCTGGACATGAACCTTCCGGGTCTTTCCACCACCCAACTGAAGATCAAGCTGCCGGTGTGCAAACGGAT
>JAZGTJ010015050.1:0-13650 GCA_036877575.1 Botia almorhae
AGTTTTTTACTATAATTACATTCAAAGAAAAATATCTGAGATTTAAGGTCAAAATCTCATCAATAGAATCATTTTATAAAACAAGTCACACATTATTTCTAAAAACACACTGGAGCTGAAATCACATGAGTTATAAAAAATATTAAATGACCATTACCAAGCACAAGACCGAATATTTCAGTATATTTCACAAAAAACGGACCCGATTTGCCTGCACAATGGCTGCATGCATTTGCAGCAAGCATGTGATGCAGCTCTGACAACTGTGGCTTTTGTTACATACAGCCCAACCGAGTGGAGTCACCACCCCACCCCCCTTATCCTCTTTCCCACTTCACTCTAGCCAATATGGGCTCATAATGTGTGATTGGATTAGCTTTCCTCACCCAGAAATTGGCTTCTCCTGCGTTTAATAACCAGGACGACCACTTAAAGGCCTGCATCCATCGATCTCAGGTGTGTTAGGGGTATGGCCAGGGCCTTTAATGAGGACCAAGGACTAATTTCACCTCTCCACGGAGGATTATGAATAGTGAGGAAGCATAAGGGGGAAACACAGACCAGCAAATAACCTACACACCAAGGATCATGTTAATCTCACCGGGGACCCCCTCTCAGACACCATATTTACATCTCTAATCCACTGCCTCTCTTCAAGGGCCGTGTGCTGGAGATTTGTGGATTAGTCTGTAATTAAGGCAGCACATTCACCGGTATCTCCGATTGATGCATTGCAAAGCCTCCATTCACAATCATGACCCCCTACTTTAATATCTACCTAAAACACGATTCCACCCACTTGAAATGTAGGCGAGAGTCTTTGAGAAGACAGCAAAGCTACATGCCGCCTTCATTCTGAGATGCTTCATCTCTTGTACCATTAAACACCCATATTATGGTCTCCAACTTTATTTCCTTCGTCTATAAACCTTGTTTTCTGCTTTGCTGAGTTGGCACTAATGACATACAATTTACTTCTGACTTTTCAAAAACAGTGCTCTCTAATATATTACTTACTGCTTCCAATCATTTAAATTGCTTGTGTGTCCATTTTGTCCTTGTGGGCCTGTTACCTGCCAAAGGAAAGTGTCCCTGACTGGCTGCCAGTAGTGGGTAATGGAGAGGACAGAGAGCGCCGAGGAATACTGATAAGGCAGAGGAAGAGGACACACTGAAAAGCTACAATAGGAACGATGGGAACTGTAATTCCCATTTCATATTTTTGGCCACATATATTTTTTTCAATATTTAAAAAAATGGTTGGCTAAATCAGGTATGCTTTATGGATTTCTTTGGCTATTATGAACGTGACCTTGAATATTCTTCGCTTCTTGGACTAGCCAATGTTTGAAAGTTTAGACGGTCTAATTGAAGGGGCTGAGTTAATAATATATGAAAAGATGTCTTTGGTGAAACATTTTTTAAAAGAGCCAAGTGTCACCAGAGCATCCATATTGATATCTCTGGAGGTTTGGACAGGAACTTCTTTCAACCATATTTCAACATATTTGCATTTGCATTTGCCTGCCACTGGGGTACAAAAATACCTCTTAAAGGAGATAGCTAAGCTTTAAAGTTCTGGAAAATAGCTTTTTTATTCCATGAGAGCACTGGAAATCATGAAATAGCTTCCATAAAAAAGGAATATTTTGGAATTTGCCTCAAAAAGGGAGCGAGAGGGAACTGAGATGACTGTTGGACAGGATAACTTATAAGGAAACTCTCATTTTAGAAGCAGCTAATCTTGACTAAATCTGATATGCATTAGGCTGAGATTCAGTTTTTGTATACACTGTGGAATTTTCTTCCTCTTGGGAAGTAGGGAGGTAGTCTGTAGTGACATGTTGTGGGAATTTTTTGAGGCAGATCTGGATGGAGAGCTTCCTGCTTGACTGCTGGAGCATTGTGACTGGGCAGCGTCTATGAGGTTTGACATGGTGGTAGGTGAAAGGTTCCAGATAACAGACAAGGGCGAGAGTTGTGATAAGAAATGTAAACAAAAAAAAACTGTCTGACTATGAGTGTGAAAGATAAGGGGATTTGAGGACAGACAAACCTAAACAAGAGAAAGGAAAAGAGAACAATTCAACAGCTGAGAACTAGGGATATAGACTGATTAATGCTTCATAAAACAATCATTTATAACACATAACCATTTGCGTGACCAGTTCTATCAGATAAAATGAAAGGTTTGTTTGTTTGGGGTTGTTAATAATAGCGAATGTTCAGTTAAAATAAATTTGCCAAAATTCACATCCTTATGAGCAAATGAAGCTGGCAAAACTCTAGACCAAATGCAAACTAATCTTGTGACAACTCAAAAAGTGATGTGTTTTATGAACCTTACAGAGCAAAAGCAAAGTCAGACATAAATCAACTTTTACTGTAACCACATACTTTAAGCACACAGAAGACAGCAATGTTTTATTTTGCTCCCTTAGAGGAATCAAAGATACAACATAAATGTTAAAATAATAGTTCACCAAAACATGAAAGTCAGTATCCTAAGTCACAATGTACTGTCATTGTGTTGAACCAACCCAAGCCGATATCCATTAAATTATCTTATTTTGTTTTTCAAAGAAGAAAGTAAAACAAAGTTTGGGACAAAATTAGCTAATTAAATCCTGACAGACTGACAAACTATTTCTTTAAAAACACATTGTGAGCCAGAACATCTGATGGTTACTGCATTAAACTAAAATGTGTAGTTTCAGAATGAGCAAGACCTAAAATGAAGGTTTAGCATTACAGTCCAATTTAACCAACAAATAAACTAGGAGAAGGTGAAAGGGAGTGTATGGAGTATGAGGGAACTACCAAAAAGGACTGTAAATTTAAGCCTGGATTTCACAAAATGAAACCTGACTCATCTGGGTCAACATTTCCCACATACTAGGGACAGCAATCAGGGTTACACCGGAGAGGGCAATTAACTTAACACCGAGTGGCAACACCCCAGCGTCACCACCAGGCTAGTGAAGCGGAATGAGAGCATAAGTCTGGAGGAGACTTAATCAGCTAACCAAACATTTCTGCTGAGCTAAAACTAGACACAGCTCATATAACGTAAATAACATAGAGCCATTTCCTCATCAGTATATAGTGAGCTTGTCAGACAAACTTTGAAATTTGACATGCTAGGTACCACTGTCCCTCAGAATCTAATATGTAAAGTATGCTTCATAATAGTGGGCATTTATATAATTTAATGCTGCTGTAAGCATTATTTTACATTCATATACTTGCACAAGAAAGTTTATTTTATCATGGTCCACTTAAACACAAACGTTTCACACAATGACATTTTTATAACACAGTAAACGCCTACATATTTCTTTTATATGAATCTAAATATTTATCCTATTGCAACTTTCCCACCCCTTAGTTTTTATTGTATGCCAAATGAAAGCTTAGTGTAGGGTCAGACACTCTCTGCAGATATGGCCACAGAGTCTTACTGGTGATTGCTTGTTGAACTGTCAACTACATACCCAATTAGAGTCATCCCCACCATTCTGTGTTAGTTAAAACCACATGTTTGGATGCAGGAAAGGGAATAGAGAAACAATGGAAGAAGAAAAGGTGGAAAAACTAAACAGGACTGCTGGCAAAAAAGAAATCCACAGAGGAAAAGTATGAACACAAAGACAAATGTTTAGCTCAGACACACAGACGTTAGTTTAATGAGCAGATGTTGTAATTCGGAAGGAGATAATGTTTCAATCTGTTCCGAGATTCCACCCTTGAAGTTTCTATTACAAATGGTATTGTAGCCAATAGACTGAGTGTGAAAAGATGCTGACAGGGAAAAAGGAATTATCGGAAATTTGACTTTGATGTTGCATTGATATTATGTTACAAAATACATATATGACAGTTTCTTTGCAGTGTGTATCATGATTAATGTTCTGGGTTATTTTCTTCTGTTCAATGTCTGACATCTATGATATGCTGTTCATTACCAAAGTCAATAATTTAGACAAACAGGAAATATTCTTATTGTAAACAGAAAACAGGAAATATCCTTCTCTCGGAGGCAAGCAAGCTTGGAAGATTTAAAAGCAGAAATATAAATGCCCCCCGTTTACATTCTCTTACAACAAACTGACTGTTTACAATAATGCCCCTGCAAGACCATTTAGACCAGGAAGAGGCACAAATACAACTTGAGCAACAAAAGAACACGTGTCTAACGATAATGTCATTTGAGTCCAGATAGTCCTTCTAATTTGACTTCAAACAATGAGGGTATAGTGACTCACTGAAAAAACAACCATACCCACAATTCAGGTGGTAAAAGAAGAGAATTGCATGAAAGTTCCTAACAACAGTCAACTTACAATATTCTTATTTTACCGTCAAAAGTCTTAAATCAACTCGCAACTTAATCCTTAGTGTGCAGAAAAGTTCATCTTCATACATTACTTCAACTGACAGATCCAAATGTTTGCCAGATTACAGTATTATACTCTTCCGCTCTCAAATAAAGAGAAACTAAAGCAGTGTGACTTGTTAAACCTCTGACGATTGCTAAATCAATTCATCTCCGTTCAGAACTTTTCCCAGATCAGAATTTCGCGTATGACTACTTAAGCTGAATGTCAAAAATAATAACCATGGAATGGTCAAGGAAAACTCCTTAAGATCAAAGAAATGATTTATGAGCCAAAATAAGCACTTGCATTAATGACCCGTTGGCCCCATTATTTTTTCTTAAACATATCAGTAGGGATCTGGCCACAGGGGGAATCCACCTATGATAAAGTGCTATAATAAAATGGGGGGCTAAGCACCAAGCTAAAACAAACAGCACTTAAAGAGTTTCTCATTCAAGACATCTACTCCCAGGAAATTCCAGCGGGGTCAGTATGGACTTTCTCATGTGAAGTGGGTGCTCCATCTTATAAGGTTGACATTGTGTGGGCGGAGTCATCTTCTCTTTGTATTTCTCTCCCTCACTGTCAACTTAGTTTGTAAGTGATAGAACATTGCAATTAGTGGACTGATTTCAAACACAAGATCGATAATCTCTGGAGTGCACTACTTCTGTTGAGCAAGAATACAAGTGCTTGTCTTTTGCCTTTATTCAGCACAGCTTCCCTAAAGCGCTGTTGGTCGAATCATGTTCTTAACACTTCACGTTCCCTTGGCCCTCATTGTTGCACGACTTCAAGTAGGAGGCGATCGGTTAGCGAGGGAAACACAGCCTCCAGACATGAGTTCCAAAAGCACCATTCTTGGGACTCGACTCATTGATGCCAGGATGAGCCCGAGGCTACAGTCGCTCAGACTCAACCACGCATGCAAATCAGCTCACCAATTTATCAACACTTGAAAAGGCGAGTCATGGTTTAAGATTGTTAGCCCACACTAAAGGCTCTAACACAATATGGAAAGCTCTGACGGAGTGTTAGATGGACAGAAATGTGGACGATCTATTTTAAGGGTGTGGAAATAGCCAAGATAGTTATGTCAACTCTGTGTTGCAACATCTGATCCTTTGCACCATGTTTTGCTTTATAAAGTGGTTCAGTTAGCCCTTGCTAATAGATGCTAAAATCATCTAGTTTCAAAATACATACTTCTTCATTAATGACCAATGAGATCTGAGTAATTGAGCAAAAATGGCAGATTTCAAATACTTTATGGGAGTCCTGCACCAGTCAAGCAACTGTCAAGCAAATTAAACTTTCTCAAGGTATTACAGACCTCCCTAGTAGATGCCCTAGAGGTCATCTTGTGTGGTTTGGTTCGATAGAAAATAAGGATACTTGCTTATCGCAGCAAAATCACAAAACACCTTAGAAGATGAGGCTGTCGGAATTCAGACTTGGACACAGACCATTTCCAATTTAATCTGAGTGTGTTAAGAGGCTAGTATGTCATTTTAATGGCAGTCCTTTAGTTCAAAAGCACAGCAAGACAGCAACTTTGGAAACAAAGTTTAGGAGTTAGCAGAGCCAGTTTTCTGTGACGCATATCAGAGTCGGAGTGAATAGGAAACAGAGTGTACTGCAATCTAATCACAGATCATTAGCAGATTAATGAGAGGACTGATTAAACTGATCCTCAGTTCTGACCCTCATATGACAAGAAACCCCTCCCCCCTAAATTCAGAGTTAACTTTCACTGAGTGGAGGAGATAAATTTCCTGTAAACTGTAATGAACTCCAGAGTTTTGACTTCTAATGCTGATGCGTGTTTTTTTCAAACGTGCAAGTGTAAATTATGTGGGCGTTTCATTCTGACAGCACCGTGGGGATTGGCAGAAAGGCAAATGATCCCATCTTAGTTTGCATTCACAAAGTTGATCCCACTGATGTGAACTTCACTTTGTAGTCTGCCTTTGAATTAAAGGCTTGAAATGCAACAGGCACCGTGAATACAGATGACTGGGTGACATTGGTAATGATTTGGCACATGTCTCAACAGAAAAGATAAGAATATATTGCAAAACAACTTTTTCTTCTAAATCACTAAACACTAAAAACACAAACCAGAATTCATAGTAGAATAAAGGACCACAAAGTATCATGGTATCGTTGTAGTATTACTGCTGTACTACTGTACTACAACTACTTTTGTTGTGTGTATGGTATATGAACATGGTTATCATTCTGTATTCAGTATACTTCAAATCAAAGTACCACAGTATTACTATGTGGAACCAATTATTGTATGCCATGGCATTTAGCTTAATTGGCTGGAAAAACAAACTCACTAACAAACACTGTCTTTTTACACTGTCAAACATACTGTCAGCAGTAAACTTGTCTTGTCCCTAAAAGATGTTTCCTTGTATTTCCACAGGCGTTACACCTCATTAAACAATTGTTTTTTTCCTGTCTAAATGGTTACAATTATCAGCTATAATAAGCTTTAGATTAAACTGCGACACTTTTATAGTCCTATGACTAATAGTCTGAATTAGGCAAGCCTGCCGCCCACTCCACTGTCAAAGCTACATCTGGGGTCTCCACCCCTCCCTGTGCATTCACTGTGTCACGGTTGCTAATGGAACAGGGAGGCATGATTAAGAGATGACATAACTAATAAACCACGGCTCCGACACATACCCAAAAAGCCAGTTCAATGACATACTGCAAAAAGTCACTTTGCGATACGCCACGGGCACACAAGTGTGATTTTAATGGTATGGTTGCAGGGCATTTCGGTTTCCGGTTGGAGATCTGTTTGGCATGCTTGAGGGCTAGCCTGATTAGCATGAAGAGATGTGTGATGGTAGGATCTTCGGAGAGAAATTTTGTAAACTGCTAAATCCAAAAACATAACACCAAACAGATGAACAATCAAACACATTTACCCATGCATTTCAAAACCTAGAAATCTAATCTACATAATAAAAGGAAGTAAGAATAAAGAAATAGACCAGACAAAAATTAAAAGTGCCTCCCTAGCAATATTTATCAACAACAATATTGTGGTCGGTAAAATGCATTTGAATCATAAATAATATGAGAACGTGAATGAATATAATTAAAAACTAAATTCGGATAATCCCCCCCATTGTTCAATGCCATTAGACAGTCTGACAGGCCGTTGCCATAACAACACGACGTAAGCATTAGCGTTGATATTGCCATATAGCATGTGCACATGTGACTCGTTACTGTTTCTCCATTGCTTCTAGCATCCAACGGTTTTTAAGGTCATCATCGTCAGATTTTCGATAGAGCATGTGTTGGTAAGTTAGTAACCTACTCAACAAAGCTGTTAGTTACATTTCCAAACAAGCAAGCATGCAATCTTTATCTTTATGTTATAAAGGCCAAGGGAGTAAAGCCAAGATGCCAAACAAAGAGAGACTACAGAAAATTTAAGAAAATTTGAAGGAGGCAGCAAAAGGGACAGTTCCTCTGGCAGCATGGATATAAAAGTTGAGCTAATTTGAGACTGATAATTTCCAAAAGGCATTTATCAAATGCATTTCCAAATGTCAAACCTTAAATTTCACTTTAATCTTGGTTAAAAATAATATATATTATATAAAACACAAAACACACATAATATGTATGTGGCTAAATACAGTCATGACAAAACAACAATAACTCTTATTATTCCTATAAAAAAATCTTATTATTCTCAGTTTACATTTTAGAAATACTCTTAGCACATCCCTGCTGAGATTATACTTATATAATTGTCATTGTGTCGAATCGTCGTGTCCTGCCACATCTCCCTAATGATGTATGCTAGACCACAGTTCAAGAGTGTGGCCGGGCATGAGGTGCCCCAGCGGCCAGCCACAAAACAAATTGATTACATAAATGTTGGCCTGCCCGCAGGTGTCTGCACTTTTCCCTGCAGGCAATCTCCTAATGGCTGAGGATCTGGTGTGTCATCGGTCTCCAGGCGGGGAAGCCCCTGTTAACTGTCACCGCATTTTTATCCTCTACATGTCAGTGAGATTGCAACCAACCATCAGGTTGGAACCAGCTCCCTACAGTCTCTCTGGGGGGACCTAACGCTGGACAAACATCACGGTACAAAAGCAGCGGGGGTGCAACAGACCAGGTGGATCGTTTGCAGTCTTCATTGAAAAGCTGCATTTTTGCTTGTGTTGTTTATTTCATGGGCATGAACAGCCAGGTGTGCTATTGAAGGTAAACCTCACCTAAACAAAGATTCTGTCATTCTTTACTCACGTCTTTCATTACTCACGCCTCATGTCTTTCAGGAGCTGCTCTTTTCAACAATGAAAGTCTTAGAACAGGTGCTGTCAAGCTTCCAAAAGGACGAAAATCACTATAATATCAGGCAATATGACTAGCTATATTCCAAATCTTTTGAAGCTGTGTATTTTTTTTGTAAGAAAAGTATGAATAATGTCAATATTCAGCAATGATCTCGCCATCTACGACAAATCTAATTTACACAATTAATTATTAAAACACATTGCGATTGATTATGGCTCAAAAAAGCCTGACACATTAACACATTAACAAGCAACATTTGCAACATATGCAAAATGCATTACACAATGCAGCTCTCGTATGGCTTTCTGACAAGTTGACTCCTTATATGATGACAGCCCCAGTCCCCAATCAGTCTTAAAGTATGGAAAAATTAGCAAATAATATTCTGATTTTGTGTCCCCCAGAAGACTGAACATCAAACATGGGCGCAAGAAATTCATGACAGAATTAAAATTTTTGAGTCAACGATTCTATTTAATATGGAAACTGGTACACAGGTTATGATCTGTGCTGAAATATATAAGCAACAAACATGTAAAAGTATTCTATCCAGGTGCGTGATGGAATATCATGTTATGCTGTGTAAAAGTAAGGAGGGACGCTTGGTAATGAGGGAGAGATATGGGGGTTGCTGCAGTGAATTATTGGAGCTAAGCTAAAGAGATCCAGGAAGTGCACCGGAAAGAGGCCGCATGTCAGTAAGCACGCCCCAGGGTAGAGCACCTGAACGCAGCACACACCCGTGCTAATGAGTGCCTGCCTCTCTGAGCCCACCAGGGACCTCCATGCTCAGTGCACAGGGCCTATGCCAGACACACGCTCCAGATACCCCCACACACTACAAACACTCTTATAAATACCAGCCGGAATGTGCCGAAAATAAATTAGACAGTCCAAAGTAAGCTCACCTTCATTAAGATTCAACACCAGCTAAGAGTGTCATAGAAGCTTTAAAGTTTTGTTTCTTTCAATCGACTTTTTGCAAGATTACACGTTCATGTCAGGTGAGTCAGACGAATGCATGATTCTGTATAATTACAAGTAAATTACATTCATTATCATAATTTACATCTCATCACCAATCCAATAATTAGTTGCCCTGACCTCTCCTAAATGTTTTTTTCACTAATAATCAAACGTAAAAAGAGGGTCTCGTTTCACTTTTCTCACTTTAAAAAACAATCAGTCCAAATTCTGCAGACAAACACTCGGAATATCTGTGATTATATGCTTCAGCAGCTGGGCTCAAGGGCCATCATGCCACTACTGCAGCTGTGATTTTTTTTGTTTTGTTATTGCTGTAAGTTGTAGGATCATCTGTGTTCTCTTCGATTCCCATCTGGGTTTTTAGTCTGTTTTTGGTGTGGGAACTTTTTACTATTGATCCTTCAATATAAGACAGTGGGGAAAACTGATGAGGAGATATAATCAGAACTTTTGAGAAAGACTGAAAAAGACTTGTAGTTACACAACACCTAACACTATTTTAAACAACGTTTTGCTCTTGTACTATTATGCACGTTGCTTTTATGACATTTTAATTTAGAAACTACAGGCAGCATTTGTACTTTTAAACAAAGATGGCACACAATTAAAAAAAATGGTGACCAGACAAATGAGCTAATATTTACACATTACCCAAAAGATAAAGCTGTTTAGCAACTGCATTACTATACAGTCAAACTGCTTTGACTATTGCTCATCCATTTAAAATTCAGACCCAGAACTATCCATTTACAAAGTGATTTTAGTGTAAATCCAGTGAGACATGTCGATAGTGATCTATCCACATTGAAGACATACTGAGATCACAAGAGGAACATCATTTTTGGGAGTACATGTTGGTGGTGAGTGGTACACAAACCCAAACACACACAAATACACACACTCATACATATTTCGAGAAGGACAGACATCATGCTGGCAGCATTCACATGGAAGAAGGAAATCACACATAAGGTGTGCTCGACTCCAAAACTCCCCTCTGTGCCAGCTTTGAGACTACAACAATAAATAAAAGCAATGATTCTAAAAGAAAAGCCTGGTAAACATTCACCTCTATTAGTGCGAGTGTGTGCATGTTCTGTATGTGTTCCTAAAAGAGAGCGAGAGAGAAACACTGGTATCATGTCCCAATGGCTGCTGTATCATTCTAAAACTATTTTTCACACACAGCTTTTCAAAAATTAAAAGTCGATCCATGCTCTTCAAAGCTTTATTCTTTATTCAATCACAAAATCAGAGCTATCTCATATATACTTAAATGAGGTTATGTATGTGTGTGTGTACGTGTATGAAGCTTAGACTGGCCTGAACTGTCACTGTTAATCATAGCTGTAGACTTTCTTCTCTCCACACCTGAATGCGTGTGTGTCTTACTGTTCTGTAGCAGGACAGTTCCCCTGATGATTTCACCTGCCCACTCAACACCACCTTCCTGTCAAGGTCAGTCCCTGTACGTCCAATGTCAAACACAACCTAACAGAGCGCACGCTGCATTCTCAGACCTGACACAGACCTGTCTCTCCTTCCTCAGATATCATGCTTGTGACTGAACAACAGCCTCCAAAACACGTTCAAAAATAGTAAAAGTAAAAGTTTTTGTCCTGGTTGACCTAAATTGTAATTTAGGCAAATAAATTACACTAGATCTTGTGGTCTAGATCTTTGTTGGACATCATTTGTTGGAGTTCAGTTTATTTGGTAGATATTGAAGCATGAAGGTGGTTGCACATTGGGGTAACAATAGGGTACAATTTGTATAAAACCACATAAGAGTTTTATGTTGTTAAGTTTTATGCTTGTAATACCCAACACAATCGCATGTGTATTACTACTACCTAAATCATTTACTGCATCTACTATTTTACTACTAAATCATTTAGCCGAACATTTGATCTGTGTTCAACCCAGTGATGGTCATGTTTAGGAGTGGGCTGGGGTGGCCCTTCATGCTTGCTTTATTTCTAGTAATTCATTACACGTGCTGTTTACATCATACAAATTCATATAAAATCACCACAGAAGTTGTTTTCCTGTGATATCTGGTTGCAATGCCTCATAAAAATTGCCTTTAGGGAACAGTTCGCATTGTTCAGACCTCTAGCAAAACATCTGTGACAAAGTGTTGATGTGCGTGTTTTCTGGTTGATATTGAAACAACATGAATCGTAAATCTAGCAACTGCTCCAAAAGTCATCACTGATCATTGAGTTTGGTTACAGTGGTAATTGTTGAAAATCGTTTAACACAAACCCATAGCCTAATTTGCAGAATTACATTTAATAATAAAAACAGCTGCGGATACTAATGGATGCACCAGTTGATGATACATATGTGCCACATTTTAGAAGCTAGTGATACCATGTAAAAGCAGACCTGCGAAAGAAAGGGGTGAAATCGAACTTAAGTTCAAATCTAATGTGAAATGCAAATGTTCATTTGAATTTGTAACTCACTGGTCCTGAGGGCAGAGGGGGTGACCTCGATCTCGCTGGAGTTGAGCTCGCCTGCGCTGAAGAGTTCTGGACTCTGGGTGCCTGTGGAGCTGGCGCTTGTGCCGTCGCCTCCATGATGGGGGTCCTGCTCCTCGTAGACTGCCACCAGCTAAAGACAGAACAACATAGTTATATTATGCTTCATATCTTACATTAGGTTTATACTGTTTAACTTACAATAGTTGACCTGTTGTATTGTTTATATAAAGTACTTTAATTGTACAATGTCTTAGCAATATTGTAATTTATAGTTATAAAAATGCTAGCAATACTTTCTGTTTACTTTCACTTAGAAAAATCTCCCCTCCAGTAAAGTACTGCCAGAACGGCATAGTCATGCTCTCAGGTGGTGATACAACCCTATGGGGCTTTGATACTGTATATACTATAGTATATATTGTATATATAATTTGCATGATACTTTAAAATACTTGGATGGTACAACAACCTTAAAACCATTGTGATATCAAGGTACATTAAAATGGTTAAAATAGACTAATGAAAATAGGAATTTATTAAATAAATAAAACATGGTAGGAATAAATGATGACTTATACTACGACACATTTGAAAGAAAGTCTAAATTAATGGGTGATCGTAGGTTTTGCAGAAAATTGCTCATTGTCACACCAGCACTATGTAAGGCTGCAGTTCTGAACAAAAGTAGAAAATTGCACAGGAACTAGCGGGGAGGTTAATTCATCAGCTTTTGTCCCGATTTCTTTTGAAATTAACTGTGTTCACAAATGCTTGGCAATACAGGCAACCAGCCAGTCACATGCGGCCCGTCAGGCCCCAGCAAACACAGAGAAGCTATTGTGGAAAGCAGTGTGCGTCTGTTTATTCATAAATCACGGCCTCTCTGGCTGGCTTTTGGATATTTATCCTCAAAACTCTTCGCTAGCAGGCAGATGTGTGACCAGAGCTTTCCAAATTGCTTGGATTTACATTTCCCCCCTGATTTTCTCATCTGAATATAGTTCATGATCAGTCTAATTTAAAGTGACTTCTAGTTTGTTTCTTTGGCCCAATTAAAGCATGTCAAAGAAATGCCCTTAAAATGATTCTGCCGCTGTGTTGACAGACTGCTTTTGTCACCATGACCAATGTGTAACTAAAACTCTCTTCTGGCTCTGTCTAATTGTGTTTCTTTGCAGATGGAAAAATTGAAATCCAAACATTTTTAGAACAGAAACAAGTTGATCAAGATTAACAAACTCCAACGAATAAAGTTTAAGGATGTGTTTTTTCCAAAATCAGTTTAGTCTTCATGTTGCCTGAACAGCTAGTCAGTATTTCTGTCCTAAAAAAGCCCCTAAATAGGTTTGACCGTGATTGGATACTTTTTCTTGGGTTGTGTGTTCCTATGTTCAAAAACAACTCTTATGTTGATATTTAACTCAACATACTGTCTTTAAACTGCAATATGTATA
>JAZGTJ010015051.1:0-13650 GCA_036877575.1 Botia almorhae
AACAAAGAGAAAACTGCTGTGTTCTTGTGAGTTTTGGACAGTTGGGATCTAATATGGTCATCAGACCAGATTTCTATGAGGCTCCGCACCTCCTCACAACCCCAAGTCTGCCCGCGAGCTGCCATGTTGCTAAAGCGCTAACTGGAAACAAACACGTTTCCTCCTCATCCCACAATGCACAGCACAGCGGACTACGGCAGCTGGATTACTCCAAAAAGGCGCAGTACTTTTTGCGGTTGGGTCTGTTCTAGTTCGGTTCACGTTCTCACCACAAACGAACCGCTCCAGCGATTGCTACATTTACACCTGCCCAAACGAACCGCACCAAGAGGGAAAACGAACTCTAGTGCGATTCAACCGAACTAAATAAGGCAGGTGTGAAAGCACCCTTAGGCAGCTCAAACTAACTGGGTCGAGGACACATTAAAGAAACTGTTTCGACAAGGTCTGAACTATGAGCTGAAATCTGAACTGGCGTGTCGTAATGAAGGAAGAGATTTAAATCAACTGATTGATTTAACTATTCATCTCGATAACCTGATGGGCACCCGCAAAACAACTCATCAATTTCACCCAGTCAAGCAGGCTATTTTTGAAGAACCTATGCAGATAAATTCTTCTCGTCCCTCTGCAGAGGAGAGATCACGTCATCTGGAGAATCATTTGTGTATATATTGTGGTCAGTCTGGACATCAGCGGGCATCTTGTCCTAATAGACCGCAATCTAATCGCCGATTGGTAAGTGCAACTAATGTTCCTTTTCCAGAAAATAAATCAATGAAACTGCCAGTAATAATTTCCATCGCAGAACAAACTTTTGAAACTATGGCTCTTGTTGATTCGGGTGCAGCAGGAAATTTCTTGTCTGAACAGTTTGCTTTTTTCCATAAAATTCCTTTATCCGATCTCAATTCTGTTCTAACGGTCGAAGCATTAGACGGACATATCCTTGGCGATAAGGGCCATATTTAACAAACTTTACCGTTACAACTCACTGAAGGGGCTATCCATCAGGAGCAAATTCAATTCTATCTGGTACCATCATTGCATCACACCATCATTTTGGGAATGCCGTGGCTGCAGCTTCACGAACCTATAATTTCTTGGAGGGATTGTGAACTACAGAAATGGGGCAGTAAGTGTACAGGCAATTGTTTAAAGAACTTACCAAGTCAAGTCGAAATGAAACCCTGCAGTGAAAACTCACCACTCATTCCTGAGCCTTACAGAGATCTAGCGGAAGTTTTCAGTAAGCAGCGCGCTACACATCTTTCACCACACAGAAAAGTTGACTGCGCTATAGAGTTAATTCCAGGATCTGAACTCCCTAGAGGACGAATTTTTCCCCTCTCTCAGCCAGAATCAGAAGCCATGAAGGAGTACATACAGGATGAGTTAAAGAAGGGATTTATTAGACCCTCTAGTTCTCCTGCTTCAGCCGGGTTCTTTTTTGTGAAGAAGAAAGACGGTGGTTTAAGGCCTTGCATTGATTATGGAGCATTAAATGACATTACAGTTAAGTTTCGTTATCCTTTACCTCTGGTTCCCTCAGCCTTAGAACAACTCAGACAGGCCAAATTCTTTACAAAGTTCGATCTTCGTAGTGCTTACAATTTAATTCGAATTCGTCAGGGCGATGAGTGGAAAACTGCCTTTTCATAGTCATCGGGTCATTATGAGTATTTGGTAATGCCTTTTGGTCTCGCTAACGCTCCTTCAGTTTTTCAAGCCTTTGTAAACGATATATTTTGTGACATGCTAGAAAAATGGGTCATAGTTTACATTGATGACATCCTAATTTACTCTAATACTATGGAGGAACATGTCAGACAGGTCAGGTCAGTTTTAGAGCGCTTGCTGGAAAATAGTTTATTTGTGAAGCTTGAGAAATGCGAATTCCACCAAACTAGCACATCATTTTTAGGCTACATTATCAGCGATGAAGGGGTAGCTATGGATGAGAAGAAAGTTGAATCAGTCATCAATTGGCCTCAGCCTCGTACTGTTAAAGAGTTGCAGAGATTTCTTGGATTTGCTAACTTCTATAGGAGATTTATCAGGGGTTTCATTTCCGTGGCAGCTCCACTTACTGCTTTGACAAAACGGGGAAAGAATAAGTTAGTCTGGTCTCCTCAAGCTGAATCTGCATTCCAAGAACTAAAACTTAGATTTACCTCAGCTCCCATACTTAGACATCCCAATCCTGAACTTTAGTTCATTGTTGAAGTAGACACTTCAAATACTGGTGTAGGAGCTATTTTGTCACAACGTCAAGGAATGCCACCCAAAATGTACCCTTGCGCTTTTTTTTTCAGAAAGTTATCTCAGGCTGAACGAAATTATGATGTAGGAAATAGGAAACTACTTGCGATTAAGTTGGCGTTAGAGGAATGGAGACATTGGTTGGAGGGGGCTAAAATTCCGTTTCAAGTATTAACTGATCATAAGAATTTAGAATATTTACGTCAGGCTAAATGACTCAATCCCCGTCAGGCTCGCTGGGCATTATTTTTCACCCGGTTTCAATTCACGGTAACTTACCGCCATAATTGTTATAGTTTTACAGCTCAACATTACTTCTGTTTATGTAACTGGTCAGTGTGGCACCCACAAACAGCGGTATTAAATACATTTAAAACTAGCTTCTTAAATTTACATATCAATAAACTATGAAACAATAACTTATTACCTTGTCTTGTTAAACTGTGACTATTGTAAGGCACTTGGGCTAGTGATCAATGTTGGGTTTATCTGAAGGAACATGTCATTAAACAACAAAACACCATTTGATGTTTGTTCCCAAGCTATTGTGCCTTGCTTCCTTCCATGTGGGGGAGGAAGGAGGATCTTAATTATTAAATGCCATCAGATTAAGAAAACCGACTTGTTGAATGTCCTCTTCTAAATCCATAAGTCCTCTCGCTTTGTATCAGAACTGCAGGTCCATAAATACATGTAAGGGC
Source organism: Botia almorhae (assembly GCA_036877575.1). NCBI lineage: Eukaryota > Metazoa > Chordata > Actinopteri > Cypriniformes > Botiidae > Botia > Botia almorhae. The sequence goes on from JAZGTJ010015051.1 coordinate 2,964, forward strand.
ATTCACAAATATTTACAGGAAATTAATTCAAGAACTTGATATACACATAGTGAGATGACTTTGTGTGAGCATTTGAGAAAATATTTGTGCTTTCGCTTGTGTGCGTGTAAATTTAATTTTGTACATGTAAATTGTGCTGTGCATTTATGAATTACGTTTTGTAAATGTATTATTAAAAAAACTGTTTCCTGAATTCCCTGAAAAAAGTTATTAAAATCTTTTTTATAGATCAAATGGTTCACCTGCACTTCATTACACACACACATATAAACCCCACACACACAACAGTTCACTGTGAAGTCTTGATTTGCCCCAGCTATCATTTCTTGTTTGCTTTCTTGTTTAACCGTTGTGACCTTTGAATTGTTTATCATTTTGACTACTCTCTGCCTGCCTGTTTGGATTGTTTATTGGACTCTAATTGTTTGCTGCTTGCCTCGTTCCTTGCCTGTTCCATGTGCCTTGTGAGTGTTTGCTGCCTGCCTCGACCCTAGCCTGTTTCACGATTCCTGCCTTTTCCTTGTCTCTGCTGTTTGTTGTTTGATAATTGACCCCGGACTGTTAAATGATATCCCAATAAAGCTGCAAATGGGTCTGAATGCCTCTGACTTTTCGCTACACAGCTATATTAATTGTTGTTTAGTATATTAATTGCGTTGTTCAGGCACAAAGGTTGTGTTTTTGTGGCCTCAGCTGCATTCATTTATCTGTTTTGAGTGTTGTTGAACGTGAAAAGTTGCAAGATGTTGTACTACTAACAGTCTCTGTTCATCTTTCAAGTTTATGATTAAAAATGAAAACATGGATGAAAACAAGTCATTAAATGTTTTATCATTAAACTATAAACATTAAAATGATGGCTAAATAGACAATTTTTGCAAAATTCACAATGACAGAAAAAGATAAAGTCCAACATGAGCACAGATATAGCCCTGTCAGAAATTAGCTTTGGCTGGTCACTGTTATCTGTGTTTTCCTACACACACATAGGTGTGTGACCCACCTATTTTTGTGAACTTATATAGAAGCCAAATGGTTCAGAAATACCATACGCAAGTGTGTTGACAATGTGTTGTTGGTGTGGTGTTTAAATAATTCATTTTTGAACCATTTCACTTCCCACAGCAACATACATGTGATGCAGTCACTTTAGAAGCCCACCCAGCACAAAGCTGATTGTTTAATTTTTTGGTGCCAAAAAGCCCATCCATTCATCATATCTCCATCTTCAGTGGGTTAATGTGTTCTGAAGCGCAACAATAGGTTTGTGAAAGAAAACCATTTTTACCACCGGTATTCATTCATATTTGTTGGTATTCAACAAAGGCCTGACATAATGTTTCTGACAATATTTTTAATGCTGTTTAAAGTATTTTATAATTAATACTTTTGATTATTTTGTTATATATCCCTGGAACATTTCAAACAAATGTCTATTTTAAATGTTAACTAGATGAAGTTCCAGACCTGTCAAGCAATCTGCGTTTATACTCATTTTGACGTAATTCAAAACTTCTATTGCATTTCCATGATGTTTATTGAGTTGGTTAGAAAATTATTAGAGTAGTGTTTATTTTTGGGTAAAGGAAAACATCTCATCCTTACAGTGGTTACACAAGAAACAGCAGCCTTTAATTAATTTTTCTAAGGCAGTTTCCTGAAATAATTCCACCTAAAACAGTCTGGCTTTGGGTTAAAAAGGATTTACAACATTTGCTGTCTGGTAGGGTCCTTTACTGTAATTGAGTCTTCACTGACAATACCAGTTAACACAGTACTGCAAAAAATATTCTTTGAGCCAGTTCAACATGTACTTGATGTTAATGGTAACGGGAAAAACCTTTCTATCACCCATGTCTGATGTACTGAAGGTCCATTTACAAAAACAAATAGTGAAAAGTTTCAAGTGACATTTTTGAAGGTTTTCAAAAAGCTCTTTCTGAAGGTCCAAATGTAGTGCAGTTACATTTCTACACAGATAAATTTGAAGCAGTTAACCCAAAGGGTCTAATACTTGTTCATCAGTTATAAGTTGCACTAATGAACATGTATTTGATCAAACAGAGAATGAAGTTGTCAAATACCTTAATTAAAATTTATCCTACAGTGTATAAATATTTAGATAGCCCAGAATAAAATATTAAATATCAAATGTCAGCTAAAAAGATGCAAAAGAACAGCAATTTTTGCTTATTCTTTGAGGATCTGAGTTATATTTTCCACAAATAGCATATTTTACTTTTTAACCTGATAACATTAAGGAATTCTAAACATACAGCCACAAGCGTATGATCATTTATTGCCTTAAAATGTGGAAAATGATGTCCCTACAAATTTATGGTAAAGAGGAGTTTCTGTGTATAATATATAATATAATATAATATTTTACAGTTGTAGTATAAGGACTGGTCCTATATCAGGATTTTTTGAATGGCTCTAATCAAATATGAGGAGCACAGTTTTCTTTCTGATTCAAATGTAAGTTCTGCATTTGTACATGTTTATGACAACTATGCAAATATATTCATGTCAATCAATATTCCTTCTGCCAGTAGCACCAAATAAACTGGAAAACATAAAACATACTAATCACCACTATTGAACATAGTTTGGTTGCACAGACTTTTCCCCTGGGACTTATGTTTCAGATTTCAGACTCAAGTCCCTGAGCTCATGTTTCAGATTCATATATTTAAAACATTATACACACATATTTAAAGATCAAAGCCCAATGATATTCAATAGAGTTGACACAGCTGGTATGGTGAATGTTTCCTTGGAGACAGATATGTCAACAGGATCTGCTTTGTCTGTTTTTCATAAAGCTGAACATGATGACGTTGAAAGGGTTTTAAACACTGTGCTCTGTACAAGCTGGAATTTGCTTTAGTTGTTTATCCTGTGTCTGATGACACTGTTGTCTGAAACAAAGCTGAGTGTTGCATTACTTCCTGTTCTTGCTGTCTCTCTGTGGCATCACACACAGAAATGTTTCTGATGGCATTGGTCTTCTTGTCATTACTTTGACCAACAGGCTCCCCCACATACAATTTATCTGAGTGCTCAGGAAGACTCTACATACATCTCATGTGAGTGCCCAGGAAGACTATTCACACACATATCATCTGAATGGTCAGGAAGGCTTTTTGTCTCCTGCTCACATGCCCCTTGCATCATGTCAGGTGAATGAATGCAACAGAAATGCAGAGTCACTTTATTTTTACTGTCTTCAGCAAAATCTGTCAAAACAAGAAGATTGTTATAACATACCAGTCATGAATTAATGCTGCAGTAGAGATGAGTTAAGGAAAGCAATGTGTGTACAGCACCATCCCACGTGTGGCCACAGGACCGCTCTGCAGTGTTTGGTAGAGCTTCATCTATGAGTCGCCCCTCATGCAGAACGCGGGTGATTTCTCTCAGCTGGTACAGTAACTTTTGCTCTTCATAGCCGGCTACAGCACTTTCCACACTGCAGAAACATAAGGACACATTACACACAAACCCTCAAACACCAAAACTTCACACAAACCCTTACCTCAAATACTAAACAAACTATAGCTGTTTCTAGATTTATCTTAATTTCTGTATAAAAAAAGTAAATAACAAACAATGCCATGTAGATAAAAGTATGTGAAACACAGATAACCTCTACCATTTTACATTTTCTGGATTTTCACACCAAGAAAACTTCTTCAGTTCTCTTTTATCATTTCATGTTCGAGCTTCACCAAAGGAAAGAGTATCCATACCTGACTTCTGCAGAACCATCCAATTGCACCAAATCTGGCTTTGACAGACAGGAGTGCATGCCCTATGCCAGGTGATGAACTGCCCCTTTGCCAAATACGTAAAGACACCTCCACACATTACCTCTTCTGTTGGCACTTCTTACGACCTCTGGACTACTTAAAGTTGGCTTTACAGACTTCACCACTGTCTATACGAGGATATATCTGTGAATCAGCTTCTGCTATGTGTGTTTGTCCTAATAACCTGGTTGACCATTCCTATTTCTACAAGCTGCCCATGTTGGCATTTTTTATTAGGCTCCCTGCCTTCTTCTAGTTCTACTCTATGTCAATCTCTAAACTGACGCCAGCTACACCTAGGGACAACCAATTGTGTGCCTATCTGGCCATATGCGGTGCTGTCATTGCCACAAAACAGACAGTAAAGTTTGAACTGTCTGATGGGAACAAGGCGATGCCCGTGACCATGGGGACCTCTTGCAGTGTGGCCTCCTTAAGCTCTGCTGACCCTGCTGTTTTAGAGGACATTTTATCGGCTGAGGATATACTGATCAGCCTCCTGAGTCTTAGGAGGAAGATGATTCAGGCCTACTCAAGGGCTCAGAGCAGGAGAACACCATATCATCGTCTGTTATCACTCAGGTGAAGGGTGACTCAAAGTGATCCTGACCAGAAGAAGGCTGTGTATGACAGGAAACTCCCGGCCCTTGAAAGCAGCTTCTCTCTGTTCTCTCTGCATGCGCCCTTGGAACCTTACTTGAGGATCTGTTCAACCTTAAATATGATCTTGCAGGTCTTTACATTAAGGATATGGCAACTCTCTGCATGGGGACTGACTTCCCCGTCATTGAGCTCTCTATTGCCAGACAGCTTAACCTCTCTCAATGTGGGCTGACTGCTTCTCTGTATCCATCCATCAGGCTTCTTATAAGCCTTCGGCCTTGGCTATCTGCCTACCAGGCAACAACTATAGAAGGTGGCTTCTCTCCCTCTCTGGAAGAAGATTGTTACTATAAATTATCCTGTTCTCCATAATGCTTGTCAGGCCATCCAAGCTAACGGGTGTTCTATAGCTTTCAACAGAGTGCCGGTTAAGCCTCTTTGGTCCTGTTGTTGCCTTAATTCAACAACATTACAATGACAAGAAGGACAAGGCTTTTAAACTTTGTCTTCTTAGGAAGCCTGCGCCACACAAGTCTCCTTCTGTATGGCCACCTAATCTCTCTGCTACGGCATGCTATTTCCATTATGCAGGCAGGTCAAAACCATGCAGAAAGCCACCCACTCGGCAGAGTAATACCCCCTCTGCTAAACCCTGGAGAAAAATGTCCTTCACAAGGGTGTGGCTAAGAAAATCCTGACAGTCCTATGTTTTCACTACAGGATGATGGCGCGGGTCCCGGCATGGACACACCAGCCCATCTGTGGCCTCAGGTGGCCCAAAGTGAATCATCATGGTTGGCAGAGATTATTCCTAAATTCCTAGATGCCCTTCCCATAAGTGGATCTCTTCGCTCAATATTTTAGAAAACCTGTTACAAACAATAACCTATAGTTCTGCAGGATGTCTAGATGCCAAAGCATCTTAATCAGGATGTTTTTATTTTGAAGAAATAAAGTTGTTGATTCATTCCTGTGCTTTGGGTCATTGTCTTATTGCATTATCCAATTACAAGATCATTTGTCCTAAGCATCTTGCTCAGGATCTTGCAACCTTAATTCCAGTGATGCCTGCGCAGAATTTATAGGAGGTTGTTGTTGTTGATAAAGGTTCACTTACTTTATTTATGCAACTGTATAATGTTAAAGAAAGACACAGGAACAGAGACATACAGACCTTTGTGAAATGCCAGCCGCAGAAATAATACTTTCGAACACATCCTTTGTCTCATTCAGTCTGTCCTGCAGCTGAGCCAACTCAAAATCAGCTAAAAGAAAGAAACATGGTTTTCATTGATGATTGTTTAAAAAAATACATTTTCACATATTATTGCAAAACCACTTTTCTCAAACTGTCTGCTTCCCAATCTGTCTTCCAGATTCTTTGAAGCTCCAGATGACATGCTTTGATTGGTCAAGCCGGCCCAGTCTGTTGTAATCGGTCATCTGCTTTGAGCATGTTCTGGAAATGTCCCATCCCGTAACATAACCACAAGCTTTAGGTTCTTAGGTATTAAAAGTAAAATTGGCATTTTGCTTTACCTATTCAACAAGCAACCAGATACACTTTTGCCAATGTACCGGTCCTATTCAAGCCTGCTACAGATTTCAGATGCAGTGTTATAAACTATTCTACAATAAGGTTCGCACATGCACACAACAGACAGCCAGACCAATATAAAGAATTTCGAGAGATTGGTAACTGCTCTAATTTTAACATTACTGAAATATTAACCAAGATGGCCCAGTATTGTTGCTGATATGAGTATAGTAGCTTGTGACCTGACTAAGAGCTGTGAATATTGAAGCAAGCACAGATCCATAAATAAAGACCTGCATATGGAATCCACTCGGCCCACTTCATCCTTACACATCTCCATGTAACCTGGAATGGCATATCTTGCCTTATATAATACCTGTCATCTATTAAATTAATTGACTAAATGTTGCATAGTCTCAAAATATATATACTTTTTAGTAGGCTGTCTAAATACATTACCCTCTCATAGACGACTGAGAAAGGTATGAGCCTTTGCACACAATGACAGGTATTTCTAATGCACGTTTATTTATTTAAATGGTCCAGATGTAGCGTTCAAAATGTCATGAGGGTTTTGTAGCTCAATTGGTAGGGCATTGCCTTAGCATGGCAAAGGCTGTGGGTTTGCGTCCCAGGGAACACGATTCTGATTATACCTTGGATGCACTAAGACCCTGAGAGTAAGTCGCTTTGAACAAAAGTGTCTGCCAAATGCATAAATGTAAGTTCAGTCGACTCTAAATTCATAAATCAATTAATGTTTAACTAACATCTTTTAATGAACAACATAAAATTGCAATAATATCATGTATTCTGTATTCTCTGTTATACATGGTTGGTAAGTTTCTATTTTCATTATATAAAAGCTGCTTTGAAACAATGCACATTATATATATAACTTAAATTAAATTGAATGGATGGACAAATAATAGGTAGGTACTCACTAATTTTCCTTTTCATGTTTTCTGATCGGACAGCACACAATCTGCTCTCTGGAGGTTTAGTTGTTTTCCCTCTGGATGTGATCTTTAATAAACACAAACAAGCACTTCCAGTGTGGTATCCAAACCACAGAAAAACAAACATTTGAAAGCAAAAGTGACATCTCACCTTAAACAGAATGTACAGGATATACAGTAATATCCCAAAGCCATATATGGGGATGATCTGCCCAGCAAGGTTAGACTTTCCTCCAGTGCTGGCACCTTTAGCTCGAGCAATGGCTTCAGGATTGTGAGCTCTGGAGGATTGCCTGCCAGAACGCCGCTGCTCCTCAGAAACAGGCGCTCTGTGCAGCATGGGAGGAAAATGTCCAGGAGCCCCTTCCAGAGAAAATATTTAAATATATTGTATTCTATTATCTGCCTGTTTAAGGTCATTCTGTGTCACAACAACACAGGAATAATGATTAGCATTACTAACCACCTGTGTCCAGTTGTGTTTAGCTGAAAGTAGAAAGTCATATTCTCCTAGGATGCCTTAAGAGTGAGTAATTTATGGACAAAATATTTTTGGCAGGATTTCCTTTACAAATAATAGTAAACTCACCAAAACTATGAAACAAGACAAATGTAAACTTTAGGAATTATGTTGTGACTAGGGAAAATTCTAAACAAATGAAAATAGATTGTATTCTACCATTTTAGTGTAGTCACCCTTTGCAGAAATGTTTTCTTGACATTTCATTACCCACTTTCTTGAGGCAACACACTGAAATGCTTTTAGCAGTATTAAAGCATTTTAAAGCGGTATTAAAGTCATGTGTTCTGGGCTCTGATTGCCTGTCTTTTCTTTATTATTTGGTCTAAATCATCCACTTCCAAAACCTTTTTAAATGGACATTTTTAGCTTTGCAATGAATATGTTGTCTGAAACAATTTTCAAACATCTGAGCTAATGGCGTCAGATTTTCGATTTTTAATTTTCAGATGTAAAACATTTTGTAAATAAACAGCACTTGATGTTTAACAAGTCAAAAGTAAAGAGAAAATTAAACCTAAAAGCAAAATGACGCTGTGACACAACAAAAAATATTTTTATTTAATGGTGTGTGTTATATAATATTATTAAATTTAATGTCATTTAATTCGCTCTGTGCAAATTAGTGTTCATAAGCCAAATGTACAAATAACGTTTGATTACATTTCACTTTATTACATTTTGTTGTTTACATTTCAGACAGACATGGATGTAATGAATGAATGAAAGATAATAAAAGATGCTGCTATACCTTCAGTCTGCGGCTGCTCCCTCTTTCCTCGCGATAAAAGCATTTTCGGCAGCAGCAGTGCAACGCACAACACCACACATGACACTATAGTTAGCTTTTGAAATGTCGAAATGCCCATTTTACACAAATGTATTGTGAATGTTCTGATCTTAATTTTGCTGGACCTGTACCTGCGGTACGCCACACAAACGGCCTCTATTTTCCGGTGCGTTGGGACTGTCAATCAACACGGGAACGGGCGGGGCCACGACCCGCGTCATGTTACTTTACGCGGCGCTTCCGCATTGGCGGTACCAATCACAGTCTGATTGCATAATTAAAAACAAAATAGAAATTTCCCGATGACAGTTCTGTGCGGATGTCAAAGACGCTGGGCCTCCCATTTAAGCCAACGTGCACAATGACGGACGATAGTAATCTTGTTGTATCATTATATTTTTGATGATACATCAGTAAAGTTAAAAAAAGTTGGAATGAAAAATCCTAGTTTAAAAGTATTACAAAATTAAGATTGTAGTAAATTTTAAAGCTTAAAAGTTTAAGGATAATAGAAAGTATAGTCCCTTAGAAAAGATATAGCACACGTTGTCTGAAAACCCTGAAGGTTTGTCTGCTGATGGTAGCTTGATGTTAGTTTTAACAGGATGGTAGCATCCTCTATAGATGATTATATGTTTTTTTCATGATATATATTTATTTATATATTTCATGGCAGTCTATGGGGTGGTTTCTAAGGTACTACAACACCATAATCATTAGGGCGTGGCTTTGAAGTCCAAATGTAACCATTTGTTGCTGCTTGCTAAGCTAAGCAATTTGGTCCCAGTTCACAAGCACCACTATAATAATAATACGTTTAAATCAAGCCAACATAATAACACATTTACATTAAGGTCTATAGAGTCATAATTTCGACGATGTAGAAGAAATGAATGGTTACTGTTTTGTAAAGGGCATACCTCAAGGTATATACACCTCATATCAGGATTTAAGAGTAATTCGCAATTTTCCAGTTTGAAGAACAATAGAAACATCATTTCTCATTATGAGGACAGATCACCCATACAGGTCATTTCCTGTACAGGGCATCCAACACTATATGCACACCTTGTATGAAGCCATCTTACTGCATCATTTTAGAGTATTTCATTTACAAAGAAAATTTCACAAAAAATACTAAAAACGAGACATTCTAAATGTAAAGCATGATATATGTTAATAACAAGACTCACTGGCCAACAATATCACATGCAACTACAAAGGGGGGGTGCCTGAAAATTACCGTAAATTGCATAATAGGTGCAGAATCTCCACCGCGGCTAGCTTGACAACAGTTCCCAGTCAAAATCATCAGGTGATCTGTAAGAGTATGGGATTAAATTTGTGCCAATAAAAACAAACGCAAACTGAAGGAACTAACAAAATAAACAATCAAAATCTGTAAGAGTATGGGATTAATTTTGTGCTAATAAAAATGAGCGCAACCTTTGAAGAAACTAACAAATAAACAAACAAGATCTGGAAGAGTATTGAATTAATTTTGTGCTAATAAAAATGAGTGCAACCCTTGAAGAAACTAACAAAATAAACAATCAAGATCTGTAAGAGTATGGGATTAATTTTGTAAAACTGAAGACACTAACAAAATAAACAATCTGAAAGAAGAAAAACAGAGTTTTCATTTATGCTTTTATAGTTTTCGTTTATACTTTCACAGTTTCTCTTTAAATCTGCAAATTCATGTTCAACATTCTGGCACAAACCTCACGTGTGGGTGGAGCTTAACTGTGCTTTACTCTTATTGACCAGTGAGATTTAAATGAACAGCTCTCTGACACGGAACTAGACTTCAGTGGAGTCTGCACTTTTTTTTACCTCTCTCATGTACAAATACCTCTTACCTCTTTTATACAATTTTATTCACAGCATCTATGTAAAGTTTTTGTACAGTTTTTGTACAAAGTACGTCCACTTAATTTATTTTTCTTCTATGTTTATATTTGCACCGTGGTCCTGCAAGAAACTACATCTCGTTATACTGTCCACACATGTAGCATAATTGTTCCGTATGAGGTTGCCACTCCGCCTCCTGCCGCCAGAGGGAACCCTCGCCAGAGTTCTAGTTTTCCTTCCGGACTACATTTCCCATGGTCCCCATGCCTAGGGCTGATTTCTTCCTGTTTGGCACCTGTTTGTAATTAGCCCGGTTATTTAAGCCCAGGGGTCCGTTCTTCGTACCTCGCTAACTAAGTTAGCTGGATTTGATTGTTGACGATTTCGCGTGATCTTGGATCGTTCGGTTCTTCGACGCTCATCCGGGACTTGCTGTCATAGCAACAGATCCATAACCGTAAACCTGCTCGGGAGCAGGCTTACTTTATGTAAACAGGATTAGATCGTGCCCACTCAGTTATGTCCGCTTCATTTATACGAAAGCAACAGCGATATTTGCCCAATTAATTTTGTACTATTATATTACAAGTCAAAGATGACCGCGCATATATG
>JAZGTJ010015052.1:0-13650 GCA_036877575.1 Botia almorhae
TGAACCCGACCCTCAGACCTGCGGCTGAATGTGTGACCTGGAACCTTAAAAAGCCTCTGTGAGACTTCAAAAAAGACGTGCTTGGGGACAAATGAGTTATGCATTGTGCAGTTTGGATGAGCCACGTGTGTAATATGCAGTAGGCCAGCATCTTCAATGCAACTTTGAAAGTCTGAGGTGCTGTTATTACAAAGCCACAATTGATTTATGTTGTATTAAAGGGATTTTAGGCTTAATAGCACCACTAGTACTATTGCTTTAGTTTTTTCAAAATTAAAAAAAAATGTTTTTTACACCTTTTTGATCATTTGCTAGGTGAAAATTCATAGGCTTAGATTGAAGCTTGTATGATTAAGAACACACGATCACAGCCATAGGCAGCAATATTATGAAATCTTGGGGGTCGTGTTTGGAATAGTATTCATTCCACCCAGAACACCTTAGCAACCGAATAGCAATGCATAACAATGCCCTGGCAACCAATTCCTAGCATTGTAGCGGCAAGTTTTGCATGAACAAGCAGAATTGCAAAAATGTAGTTGTTTACTTGTTGTCATTCCTCACATGCACGCTTCGGAGAAAACGAGTGCAAATGTATTCTGTTAGTGTAGCTGAGTATTTGTTCAGAGATAAGCGGTTATGTACACTTCCATTTACATTTATGTATTTGGCGTGCGCTTTATCCGGAGCGACTTACATTGCATTCCGTGTATGCATTAGTCAGTTCACGCGTTACCTGGAAATCAAACCCGTGACCTTGGCGTTGCTAGTGCTATGCTCTACTGCTTGAGCTGCAGGAATACAGCAATATAGACTTCATGGTCACCGTTTCTTTATTCATAGCTGCCCAAATCAACCCAATGTCATCGGTATGTTCAGACGCATGTGTAATTGCCTAATGACCTGTGAGACTCGCATGCATCTAAAGTGATTGGAGTCGTCCTTCACAGTTTTCATCAGAAAGGGTTACCGTCAACTTGCCTGAACTCTCTGTGGGTTTGCCGTCCTAACACAGCCCCCTTTATGTTCAAGAGAGCCAGCGGGAACCACAGCGAGGGGGACAGGCAGAAATCTCATCTCCCCCATTATGTGTACACACTATATATAGATGCGCGCTAAATGTGCTCTGAAGACTTTCAGAAGAGCGAGATCACATGGGACTGGGGGGGACACGAGCCTGAGGAGACAAAAGGAATAGATCCGCCTGCAGATGAACATCAGGAAATCCTTGAAGATACTTTCATGCCGCTTGCCTGTCTTTGAGGCTAGCGAGGTTAATTCCCCCGCTGCTGCGTTTTGAAGGTTGTTTCCCATCTGAGGAAATACTTCCAGCATTACTACCAATTCGGCCAGCTCGATCTCTTTATTTATATCAGTTCAGACTTTTGATTGCAGAGCTGAGAGCTATTTCATAAAAACTCATATTAAAATGGATCTTGCGTCGAACACGTGATGACTCCATTTTTTTGACCCTGGTGCAAAGTCAGCATCGATCGCTGTACATGCATACAGACATTTATCAGCCCATACACACTTTGCTACACTGTGTACACTAGTGTACTATGTATATAAAGTACAGTGCGTATATGGTGTGTGTGTGTGTGTTATATATATTGTAATAAATGTGTTATAAATTTACACACATACGCACTACACACACACTATATATATATAGTATATCGTGTGGGTGTGTGTGTGTATACATACAATATTGGTTGTCATCTTTCTGTTGTATCATAATCCGTGTTTTTTTTTTTGGTAGTAGTTTCTGTTCCTTCTGAAGAGGAATAATGGGTGAACCGAAGTGTCATGGAAACCTCACTAGATAGATCTCAAACTGTAATGGAGAGGTTAACACAAAAAGTAGAAAGAACAGGGAAGAAAGTGAACCGGGGAAGGGGAAAAACTAAATAAAAAGGGAGGAATAAGCAGCGTCTGTGAAGACGCATAGAGGACGAGGCTGAAAGTGTGAAAATAAGGAGTTTACCACCTGCTGGTGTGGTTCTTTTTGGCAGGCCGGTTTCTCTTGAGATAACAGGCTACTTGTTCCCTTGACTTTGCCCTATGGAGGCGCCGCTGCTTGTGCTCTCTCAGGAGGGCCGTGTAACTTGTTTTCCTCAAAGCACCAGTTTACTGAGGTCATTCATTTATGTGACAATTTCAAAACAATGGGGACAGGAAGCAAAGGTCTTACTCTTTCCACCACCATCAAGGTACTTTAAAGGGGAACTGCAGATTTGAATGGCTACTGTTACTTTCTAATTTAAGCACGTGTCAGTAATGTTTGTTCTTTTGTGTCTTGCAGGCAGTTCGTGCCGAAACGAAGCAGAATCGTCATCGATTTTGGTTCAATTTCTGGAGTGAACGGTGTCAGTTTTGGGGCTCTGCAGTCACCATAGGCCGAAGAACTATGACACTGAATATTCCACACACAGACAGGCTGTTTGTATTACTTATGTACTGGTGAAGGTTACCGTGGTGACTAAATAGACTAGTAGTACTTTACTATCACGCTACTATACTAATCTTGATACTAACCTGCACACTATTGTAAAAGTTTTGATTGTATTGTTTTTACATTTCTCTTATAATGCACAGGATATATTTTATCCATTTCCTCAACAGCAACAGGTAATAATTATCTTGGGTGATGTTTTACATTTAGATTATTTTAGAGTTTATTTATGAGTGAGTTGACAGTGAGAGCAAGGTGGATTCACCAAATGGTTGGTTTACATAATGGTTTATATAAAGACGTGTCAGATTACGTCATTCGTATACAGAACATGTAGTGTAGATGTCTCTTGTTGGGATATGACCGCTGAATGTTTTCAAAGTTTTGGGTACTGCTGCGGAGATAAACTGTATAGTCGGTCAGTTAATGCTCCAAAAAACAAATTTTTTTTCTGCATGTTGTGTGTTTGTACCACAGTTCTGTTTGAAAGGTTGAAGACATGTTTTATATCATTTTCATTCTGTAATGTAACCGTTTTTAACAGGATTAAAAAGTGTTAAATCTTATGTTTAAAGAGTGATTTTTTCAATGGTTCTGTATATATTGCTCTACCACGATCATTCTTAAAATAAAAAATTGAATACGTTTCTTTATTTGTGGTTTGTAGTTGTTTATAGGCATCTTGTGAGAGCTGGTCTGTTGTTTTGCTTCATGGCACAATACAGGCAGTATATAAATCAGAATATAAATCAGAACTGCCCACGCAGCTGCTGTGGCACACAGCACTGAACTGTTTACAGTCACAGTTTGATTTACATCGTTTTCACGGGTCAAAGATTTGGTATGCGGCCGTCACAATTATTTAGCATTATATCATCATAAAAAACCCTCTGATCAGTTCTGTGAGCAATATCAAACACTGTAACAAAAACAGCCACATTAAAAACATGGCAATAATTATATAATTTGGTCACTGTGAATAACATTTCTCCTGGGGTACAGAAATTGTGATGTCTTTAAACCAAACAAAAGAACTATAGAGAGTGAAACTATATTTTTGTAATAGTTGTATTAGATTGCAAAACTTTTCATGTATTTTCATATTTGCCCAAAAATGAATAATCGCAGAAATAAATACCACTTCTGAAACCGGTCATAAGAAGATTGAGAATTAACACTAAGCCGTTTTCAAAATTACATCATTTACGACTGGCCTTGAAATATGTGCTTGCACGCGTAAGAAATGCAGTCAAACAAAGGCTCAGATGTTATATTATAAAGTATTACAGGTTTCTACAAGAAAGTACTAAAGAATAATAAAAAATATAATACAACAGGTTCTGCACCATATTTAAAGCTAGTAGTTTAGTTTTAATGCAGATTTTTTCCCATTATTAGGAGTTGGTTGATATGTGCACGTCACTAATTCTGGGTGGGTTTTGTTGGGATTTATGTTTATCAGGTTAAAGAGTTCAGGTCTGCAGGTTCTGATAAAAATAATTCTTGTTATGGTCTGTTGGAGGACAGCAGAGAAAGGAGTTATAAAAAAGGCTGAACATTTACAGCAAACAGATAAAAACCTGTTCATGTGTCAGGTGGTGAAGTTGATGGAACGCTGCAGCACAGCCTGTTTGAGAACCAAGTGCAATCATTCTCTGGAACACAGCGTGCTGATAGACAGACAGCCAGACAGAGAGACAGCCAGACTGTGAGACAAACAGAGAGAGACACAGACGGACAGACAGACAGACAGACAGACAGACAGCACTTGTAAAGGGAAACAGCAGAGCCCCTCTTCAGTTTCAATACTGATACTGTCAAGAAAATTACATGGACAAAGGCACTTGAAATTGGTCACAAGTAATTTTCACTTTATTACAAATTTGTGGAATGGTGTAATAACTTATATTTGTGGAAAATCACCCTTTATTCCTTTTATTTCTTTTTTTTTTCAGGCTTTTAGCATTTTATTGATGTGACAGGAAAGGATAAGAGTGGGGGTGGAGAGCTGGCATTGAACCCAAATAAGCATTGTACTGGTGAATACAGAATATTAACTAGCCACCAAGCCACATCTCTGGTACTACCCCCTTTTTAAATTTCATAGTTTTCATTAAATGTTTCAACACAATAGGATAAAATGATGAATTTGATTCCAATGGATTCAAACGTTCCCAAGATCATTTTGAAAATTCCATCAACTGTCTGACTCATGTCACTTCAATTTCCTGCCATGACACCAAAAGGAGTTTGTATTAAAGTATTAATTATAAGCTGCTCTTTTCCATACAGTGTAATGCATGACGATTATTGGCTGTCAAATTTAGTTGCAATTTGCTTGGTATAGATGTATACCCCCTTCAAAAAATGGTGCATGGCACCTCGGTTGTCATACTCTGATTGGATCTTAGAAAGGTCACTGGGTGACAATTGGAGTGCTGTACTTACAGCCGTGCGTTCGATCCTTTCACTGTATGAAAGGAATATGTAAAGATAGCAGATAAGATGGCAGGAAATGGAGGCATACTGACAGAAAGATGTAGAAAATATATAACGCGAGTTATCTGTGCCAGTAAAGAGGCTGTACAGGCAAAAGTTTTCAGACCAGAGAGATGCAATCTGTCCGTTACGCTATTTGAGCAAATCATGCTTAGCAGGTATAAAAACACTGACAGGTAATGCTGAAAAAATCTTACTTTCTAAGTACTAGTCTATATTTTTTACATTATCCAACGACAACAACTACTATTTCATATTTCAGTGAATCTCAATGTGTGTTTGGCATACAAAATGATCACTGTTTGAAAACTCTAATTACCCTCATTGCAAAAACTCCATGTTCATAATGAGCGTTTTGCTCTTGTTTTCCAGAAGAATCTAAAAATACTTGAAACAAGATAAATGTACCCAAGAAGCAACTCTGCATAAGTGATCTGGCTTGTTACACAATGTGTCTCTAATGTAAGAGTTTTTTTCACTGCACTGCCGTTTTTTCACTTATCTTTTACTTGTTCATCCTTCAACAAGTGAAAAACTTTATCAGTGCAGTAAAACAAAACACAATGATTTAAGACACATTCTGAAAACGAGTCTTATTTATGCCCGCATAATTTTTATATTTATTTAGGTATTTTTGTTCTTTTAACTGGAAAAAAAGATGAATTAATCTTGTTAGGAGCTCATTGCAGCGTATTACAAGCGCAGGGTTCTATAAATGTCCTTCCTGTTTCTCTTTGTCTCAGCCTTTATACGGCTCAAGTTATTTTCCTAAAGCTTTGTACATGAAAATACAGTTAGAATATAGCTGTAGCATTAAAATACTCTTTGATAAGAAACTTAAAGATCTTTTTAGAGTAATAACTAGAGTAATAAAAAAGTGGAATCCAAAAAATGTCATTTTATTGGGGACAAACTGGTCTGTTGCATGAGTTAATGTGTAGCAACTGGCTAACGGAATGATCTGAATGAGATGTGGCATATATAAAAATGAGAAGCAGATTTCTGTTGCCTTTATACTTGTATGTGATCTAATACCCAGAGCTCCAGTTGATAGCCAACAGCTTGCATCCCATGTTGTTCCAAAGAAAAAACAACAACATGTAAAACCAGAGAACAGTAAAAAGGGGGCCACAGTCTACAGGTTATTAAACCTGCAGAGTATTATGAAGCAAGTGCTTAACAATGTGGATTTACTGCACTTTATGGTGTGTCGTTTAATTTAGCAAAGATGTATTTTAAGGGTGCTGGCTAACCTTTTTGGCTTTGTGCTGTGAATATCTCTCTTTTTATCAGCTATTAAAAACGTAAAATTGAAAAACGCGACCCCATCGGCCCCCCGTGACACGCCCCACATTGACACACGTATCTGAGAACCGCTAATCACAGCTCAACGTGCTTTGTGCTATATACCGCTAAGTGAAGCTTTTACAGCTTTTCACATTGTCCCATGTGTTCCCTCAAAGGAACAACATTAAGGGTTGAGTGTCATCATTCTTATCATGAAAACTTCATCTTAACCTAATCACCACCTGGCTCCTGAAGCCTATGGCCATATTAAAATTCAGAAGGTGTGAGCGGGCTGCCTGAAGGTAGCTAATGAATGATGCTCATGTGACCCCCTCCACCATCCTATAAATAAACTACGTATAGGTGATACAGGATTCAGCTAATCAGAAGGGAAGCGGTTTTATTTATGCATCATTATGGCTGTAAGGGATTCTGTCCGAGGCGGCGGAAATATTTTTCTTTTTTTACAGGTTGGATATATCGGGCCCGTCGTGATGATCGCTCGCCTTTAAATGGCGGATGCTCAATTCATGCGTTAGTGCATAAACTTAATGATTAATGAGGTTAGATTTGCTCAGTCACTTTCCCAAAGCTTTGTAGAAACATGCAGAACGTCTCACAGAGATTCTGCCTGAAAGTTGTATCGGTGTAGTAATAGTAATTAAAAATGATGACATGAACAGCAGCCATATTTGATATGCATGCAAAAACATTTAGCCGTCCTGCTAAGTTTCAGATTAAGAACGAGCCATCTGCAGGTCAGCACCTTTAGAAAAAAACAAAATGTGAAAAACAGGAATCTCTAAAACTGGTCTGGCTGGAGGCTTGAGTACAGCACTATTATTTCTCCCACCAGCTTTTGTCCCTCTGGGAAGCATCTATAAAGAAAAGATTTGTCTCTGTGACTCAAAGATGCATCAGTCATCTTATAAAAGTCGTCTGTGAAAACAATATCAAGGCATTTCTCAATCAGAAAACGGCTGATGACAGTTCATGACTGTGCAAGCACAGTTCAGCTTAGTCTGTATGTGTTTTAAAACAATACTTTTTAATCCGTGTCACAAAAACATTCCAGCTCCCGAAAGAAATACTACAAAGTCAACAAGGTCTGAATTCTAAGGCTAATAACGGTTTCCAAAATCCGGCAACCAATTTCACTGACTTGATCAAATGGTGGAGTGGGTAGGTGGCTAAAGACTAAATGAAAGATCATGAAGCATTTAGTTTTGTAGTCCACTGTGACGGTTAGTTTAACTTGGTTTTGATCTTTAACTCCAAGGTAAAGTTACGTTTTTAATGTTTGCCGTTAGGGCAATAATTGGATCTCTCATCGTGCCTCTTTGGTTGCTAACCATGGCAACATTAATTGGGTACCTGCAACTGGTTTTTGCCTCTGTAGCAATAGCAGGCTGGGAAAGATTGCCTAAACTATCAAAATCGCTAACCACTAACCGCACAAAACACAGAATGTATGTGCACCCTGCATGTTCACCTTTAAGCAAATTAATTTCACTAGTTTTTAATGTTTATGTTTACAATCAAATTTCTCTTACTTAACCTACTGTTTGTCAGCTTGTCCTCAATTCGGCTTTTCGCAGTGCATTATGGGATTGCTTTGTGTGTGTGCATACATGAAATGATGCTTTAGAATCTGGAGACAGCACAATTAGGTTGTCTTGTGATGCCATAAATTGTTGCCCCTACGAGCGTCGGAATAGAGTTCATATGGAAGATGGAAGCCAAAAAGGCCAAAGAAGGACCAAGAGTTTTATATTGCAACATAAACCAACATGGTGAAACATTTGTTTAAAAGTAATCAGCTGTTATAACTCTGTCATTATTGTCTAATACACACTCAAGTAAAAGAGGCGGATCTGTAATAATGATTAAAGAGAAACTTCAGTTGGTGTAGCAGTGGTGAGCATTAGGCACCACAGCACCTGTAAGGCATCATATCTACACGCCACATGGCCTTGATCAACACATCAGACCTTCTCATAAATGGAAAACAAAAGAGATGTCCTCATACTCACAGAGATACAGCAGAATCGTCTGGGAAATCCATTAGAACCAGTCAGGTTCTTTCACGAGCTTTCCTATATTCCCCTAAGCATGCTTTAAGTCTTCACTCGGGTAGCTGCAACTGTTGGAAACACAAGCACCTTTGGGACGTGGTGTCTTTTGGACAGCACACACTCTGATTGAGTACACTGTGCTTTGTGAGCCTGAAACACTGTTATGGAAGCACATCTGTGTGGCGCTCTCATAACAAAGGGGCAGCTGAACTATTGCGCTGTCATAAGGATGGTCCATTGCTTATGAAATAAGAGACCATCAACAGGCCCTAAGCCGTTAGTCTCTGTGCTGCATGAAAATGAGGTCCGACTGCAGGTCAGGATTTTACTGATAAGAATTGCATCTGAGCTGATGTGTGACTAGTAGAGAAATGAGGGACACATATTGCTTTGTGAAGATGGTAAGGGGTTGTTATGAGTGTGGATGGCTAAAGCCTGGTTGTCGGGTATATTCGATCGGCTGTGGTAGTGTGTCAGACCTGCTCATTAATCTTCGCCTCTCGGTTTATGGACCGCGTTCGCTGGCGCTATGTAAGACGAAGCAATTGTAAATACATCAAAAATGTCAAATCCAAGACTTCAGGTTTTACGAAGCGTATGGATGATTATGATGAATTACATGGAATAATGAAACAATTAAATGATCCGTCATAACTAGCTAGACCTTTTTACAGTATCTGAACTGAGTTTGAGGGGAAATCTGTGAAATTCTGTATTTGATATATTATGTATTATCTATGTTATTGTATGTGTAGCTTTCCTGTAGCTCAGTGGTTAGAGCATGGCGTTAACAACGCCAAGGTCATGGGTTTGATCCCAGGGATTGCACATACTCAAATGTTATGTTATAACATACATGTGTTATATCATATTGTGATATGTTATATCACTTTGTTTTAGACAAATGTATTGAATTTATTTATATATTTGTCTGTAACGTATGCTCTGTTGTTCTAGAGATGGTTTTATGGTGAGGTTGTAAACAGGGTAAGACAGAGTAGTCCCGCAGAAATTAAGGACCCGTTTGCTGTGCTGGCTCAGTTAGCAAGGTATGTTATCATTGCATATTTGTTGAATGGACTAAGCAATACACAACCCCTTTGAATATTACATTTTATTTTAATAATTGATCTCTGTGGAGCATTAAACATGTTGAAGATAAAAGGTAATGAATCCAGCAGTGACCAAGTTCAGATTACATCAAAATTGCACTTGAATTGCACTCTAAACAGATGTGTCTATCAAATGGAAATCAGCCTTTCTCGAGACCTGGCGTGGCTATAAAACAATAAAAAAGCAAGAGAAACAAAAACAGTAAACATCATTAACACAACACTCTCTAAATCCTCATTACAAATGAGTGACTGCAAGATAACTTATTGAATTTACAGGTTAAACACTTCGGTTTGTAATATTTGTTTGGAACAAGAATGTAAAATGTATATAATACAAAACACAAACTGTAAAGGCTGTTCAGAAACAATCAAATAAAAAACAACCGCTGATTTGTCGCAGTGGCAACAAAGCTAATCACACACAGCATGTTCATATTTTCAGTACTCGAACAAATTCAGTCCCACGATGCATACACACTAGGCTAACCAAATCGCGTATCAGATATGATATGGGCTCTCGTATCTGATATATTTCTGATATGAGAAAATGTTACTGGTAAGTGACTGTAAACCGTGTGACGACAATGGCATTTATTAAAATGTTTTAAATTAAATACTTGTGATTTACTGTACAGGTACCTTCCCGTTCATTTAGGAAAAACAACAAGCTTAACAATCTCCATCAGATTAGACCAGAGACATGACAACTGCCATCATGTACAATGTATAGGCATCATCTTTAACATATACATCGTAGTGCAAAGAAATACCAAAACAGACCATGTACATATTGGCACTAATATGCTGCAAGGAAAAAAACAATGGTGACCTTTCTCTGCTTCATAGGGTTCAAACTGTATACATGCAATCAATGGCAAACATATGAGGACATGTTTTGGTCTCATTTTTCTGTCAGAGACATCTAGACTGTCTTCACTGCTGCTCTGTTCTGCAGATCCCCAAAACCTGCTTTTGTTAAGCTTGTCCTAGGGTTCAATATGAATATGCTGAATGAAACAAATGGTGGCGTTAAAATCTAAGTAATGTTAGATTTTACCACTACATAGAATTTGTTTACATGTAAACTGATTAAAGTACTGAAGGCTCCTGAGTAACGAGGATACTTTATTCACCAACAAACCTAACTGTATTGCAAAACTACTAGGGGAATCTATAGACCTTTCAGGGCAAACGCTGTTTTCTTAATAGTCCTTATACTGCAGTGTTTTTTTGTTTAGATTATTACTAGTGTTCAGAATTAAGTGCTCACCTTCATCTTAGGAAGTTAATATATATTTAAGGAATATTGTTTTTTTTGCTGAGGGAAATATTCACCCCAGGAATAAGTGTAGACTTTCCCCATTCAGTTAGTAATACCGCTGTCTCCAGAGTTCTGGAAAAACACTCACAGGCCCACAGTTCAGAAACATTCCCTTCAGTTCTCTGTTCACACACAAATAGAAAAATAGGCTTCACCATACAATTACATGATTGATTAGAAAGTGTGTCATAGGAAAACAACAAACTAAAATGAAAACATTTTCTCATTCATTAGTCTGAACATTTTATGTTTATACAATCTTTAAAAAGCCTTTACAAAAACAGTATCTGAAGGAGGCGGTCCATTTATGCATACAAATTAAGATTTTTTCCTCCGATTTTTTCCTCAGATGAATACGTTGGTTGTCAAACATTTCAAAGTAAAAATTATAAAGCAATCTCCCTCTTATGGATCATGAGGGAATTCCTGGAGTTCTCTTTCGTTTCAGTTTTTTCGAAGTTCATTTTTTTGGGAACATACAGTAACTGTCCACTTTATATTTCTGTTTGTTGTGAATTCCTCAAACTTCTATCAACCTCTTTTATCAGCTTTACCACTTTCGTTACATAAATTTGCTCTTATGCAAAACGCTTTTTATTTCTGGCATCATGACATGATCATAGGGCAACATCTATGCCCACCAGAACAACCCACACTGCTCTCACCGCTCTGTCTAATGGCCCCTTTGATTCAAGAGCATTTGAGCTCGTCTTCCTGCCAAGTGTGAATCCAGTTATGGTTAATATGCAGGGATATACACTCCAGTTTGATGTCTCCTTGGGAGTTTATTTTTTCTGGTGCTGCTAATAGCAACAACGTTAATGCTAGTCGGCTATGTCCTTCAAATACAACATTAAAAAGAGCGGAAACGTAATAAACTTCTATCTTTGGATAGAAAGGGAGGCTAAAGCTTTAAACTTATTCAGAGACAACAAAAAGACAGAACAACACCATTAGGAAAGTTAGTTTTGATTTCTGGCAAATTTCAAAACTTTGGGTTTATAGTAACTGAGTTTTGTAATTACTTAACCCAACACTGGAAAATTGATACTTAAACCTGATATCGTTAACAGAGGCAGTACAGCCATAAAAACCACTGAACGTGTTTAGACGATCTAAAAAAAAGAGAGAAATAGAAAAAATGGCAACAATTTCGGAAGATGGAGAGAAGAAAAACAATGTTGAGGATTTAATGACAGTACAGCTGATTTTATTTCAATTAGCATTACCACAAATTTTTATAAGATAAAATTCAGAAAATTCATGAATATAAACATTAATGCATGACAAGACGAAAAAGTCTCAATATTTGTAAGATTTTATTTTTATGTATAAACACTGTACATAAATTACTTTCTCTGCGACTAATGTTGTACGGATAAGTGGAATTTTTTTGGCTTAAAAAATCCATAAAGATATTCTAACATCTCTAACATCTCTTGTCAAAAGACTGGTCAGTTATGAGACATATATACTGTATATTTATATATTTTGTTCTGTCAGTTTCCGCTCTATCAACCACTTGAGTTGGTTCTGGAATGAGATTGTACACTCAGATTTGATTATACGAACCACAACTGTGTCCCTTAAGAAATCAAAGCAGAAGAGAAACGATCAACTAGCTCACAATCTGAAACCTCAGTCCTTACTAGTTGACATATTTCATTTGAGAGCAAGGACCCTTGTATAAGCACACCCAAGACAGCGTGAACCACTGACTTACAGTCACCGCCTTGCAAAACAGGCATTACAATAGCTGATCTGGATGCAGTGGTTTCCACATGTTGACGTTTGTCTTTTTGTCCATTTTGTCGTTCAAAGTCACCTTTAAGGTTTTCATACAAAAAGCAAAAGAAGAAAAAAGAACAAAAATAAGAAACCCAAATCAAAAGAGTTATTTCTCAATTGTTGCTCTTTTAGAGTCCATTATCCATTCAATGCAAATGTGTGGGCAAACGTGTAGAATGGGGGGTGTGGTTCTGTCTATGGGAGGAAGTGCCTCAGGTTTAGTCTGTATAATTGCTGTGTGTGGCACTTAGGCACAACTCCATCTCTAACCTAAACCCCTTCCCTTGAGTCTCTGGGTTGGGAGGTCTGGTAGTTTGTACAAGGGGAAGAGGAGCTTAGGGAGCAGAGGGGCTATAGTTTGTTAGGCAATCTGTGCTCTGCACACTGTTACCTCTTCCCAATTTCACTCTGCCTCAGGAACTGGATATTGTTGGCACTGTCGGCCAGTTCGGGATACTGCTCCACCGATAGTACATAGTAGCCATCATAACCCAGCACCTTCCCAGAGCTAAGCAACTGCCTCTTCTCACCCTCTGTCCAAAGACGCACACCTTCCTCCCCGTCACGTACACGCTGTTGCTCCCGTGCCCATGCACTCGACAGTGCTCGCTGGCGGGCCTGCTCTAAGACGCGTGCCTTCTCCTCATCCAGTGTCATGCCGTAACGGACATGCAGAGCCAATGCACCATACTGCAACTCCACGTCTGCAAAACGACGAGTGCGCCCGTTGACCACAGTGGTGGATTGTGACACTGTTACATTGACGCCATTTTCTAGACTCTTGCGGCCACTGGTGAGTCGCAGTGCACCAAGGTCGCTCTCGGGCAGACTCGTCTTTATGAAGTAGTGCGTGTCGCGACCTTCCACAGTGAAGTGCAGATCTTCCAGATAGAAGGCATTGTTGAGCACWGTGGCCACTTTAATGCAGTCCTCRTTGGCTATATTCAGTGCATTGGTGGCCACCTGGCCCTTACTGGTGATGGCAAGCATCACACCTTTGCCAATGAGTGACTTGACTGTGGCAAACCACAACCAAGGTTTTTCCCGGCTAGAACGTCGGCGGCTTAACTGGATCTCTGGCATCCTCTCAAAGGATAGGAAAGCCTTGGC
>JAZGTJ010015054.1:0-13650 GCA_036877575.1 Botia almorhae
TCTCCATTACTCTCGGCTGTGCTCAGTCACAACAGACTCATTTTCAGGGTAATTAAAACATGTGATCAGAGGGAAGTAAAGGGACACACACACAGACACACACAGGATCAATTCCAGATGTCATTTCTGCTCCTCTGTAGCACTGTTTTGTTTTACAGTCTGTTATGTGGCCCATGAGATCAGCTGATACCTTAATGTTCATGGCATTTATTGTATTTGTCAGTTTATTGTCTCAGTTGTTTTTGTGAGTTTTACTCGTGACTGGTAGACAGGAATTCGTGCAGTCGAATGTTTAGGGCTCTTATTAACACTCTTGTAAAAAACGATTGTAAAGTGAATCTAAACTCTGCGCGATAAATGCACGATATGTGATATTTCTTCTGTCCCGCATCTCTCAGCAAACATGTCTCGTGTTTGTTTGCTTTACTCGGAAAATAACAGGAAATACGCACCTCATTCAGTTATTACACACGCCACGTTTTCCGTCTGTCCACGTTCAGTGTTTGTACAGTCTGTGTGTGTCTGATGTTCTGTACAGTGTTGTGGACGAATCAGAGCAGATTCTTTGTGTACAGCTGCTTGATCTGATGTCCGTCCTGCATTACACAAAGACAAATGAAAGTGATTCTGACACACACACACACACACCCACACACACTCTCCTACAAACAAGTGTTTCTTATTGTGGGACCTCGATGAGGGTGAAGGGGATTTATAAAACTGTACTTGTTGTTCTAGGTTTAGTAAATGTTAAGCTGTATTGGCAGCTTTTTTATGGCGTAATGCAGATC
Source organism: Botia almorhae (assembly GCA_036877575.1). Taxonomy (NCBI): domain Eukaryota; kingdom Metazoa; phylum Chordata; class Actinopteri; order Cypriniformes; family Botiidae; genus Botia; species Botia almorhae. The sequence continues at coordinate 792 of JAZGTJ010015054.1, forward strand.
GCCACAGAAAACAATTTGACTCATCCACAAGAAGAACAAACAAAAAATGATGTAATTGTGCAAATAAACTGGTCCAGTATGTGTTAACATACTTCAGAAGTAGAGTTAAAGACTGTGGGACAAAAGAGACAGAGACAGACCTTAACACTTAAAAGTCTAAATGTTTTCTCTTCAATTTAACATTTTCATTCAGGTCACACACACAGTCTCTCTCTCTCTCTCACACACACTCTTGTGTTGTGTTGGGACAGTGAGCAGCAGACAGATGTGAGTGAACAGACAGTAAAAGAGGAAGTTCTCAGATGATTCATTATTTGACTGGATGGATCAGATCACTGATGTCTCACTTTTAGCTCATTTCTTCATCAGCTTCATGGCTGTTTTCCACTTTCTTTCTCTGGCCCATAGAATTAAGCAGGTTGTATAATTTGATAAGACTTCTTCATCTAAATGAGCTTTGTTGTGATTGGTTAAGCTCAATGTAGTTTTGAAATTTATGCTGTAGTTAAGAGCAGGTTATCTAGTTTCTAGCTCATGTGTTCTGAGGTGATGCTGTGTGTTTTCCTATTGCTTCAGTTAAAAGAACCCCAAAAAGTCAAATCTTTGTGGTCTGCTCTGTAGATGTGACTCAGTTTTCTCCTTTTATTTAAAGCTTTGCACTTTTTAGCTGTTTTTATTTTAATCTGCCAGGTGAACAACAGTTTGGTTGTTAACAGCACATCTCTCCTCAACAGACTGCATAATATGAGAATGTTTCATGTCTCTGGCACAAATAAGTTACACGTTTAGTTAATGAGGATCACTAATTCTAACAATGTGCACTAGTAAAATTGACTTAGAGAACAGCACTGATAACTAGTCTAAGTGGCAAGGGGGAGAAAGGTCAGTTTTACATGACGTGACCTTCAAAGAATGTCAGAACATATTTTAAAACAAGCTGTATATGTGTGTCATTATATCTACTGGATATAAATACAGGATGTATATATAGCATAACTACTGTTCTTGAAATGTACAGCATTTCTGAGAATGTTGGGTGGGCCGAAGCGTTGCTGAACCCAGCTGTTATCCAGACTTATAATCAGGTGGGTTTGGCCAGCAGTTAAATTAAAAGCCTCACAGGTTTCATACAGTCACATACCTTCGTAAGTACAACAAATGATGGATTTAGAAATGTACTAATTTTGTGTAACATTTAAACGGTTTATATATATAACAGATTCTTCCTTCAATTACACAAGAACCTGCCGCAAGTCTCTCAGTTTGTATTCACTGTAATTCATAACAATCATGTTCTAAACTGAAGGAAGCCTTATGTTTGATTTATTTTCCACTAGCTGCTGTATGAGGAATCGGTACATTTCTGCTTGTGAATAATTTTGGTTGGGTGAATTAGTACATAGAGTCATTAAATCAAAACTATTAAAAATTTAAAATAGGTTTTTGTGTATCAGACAAAAAACACACTTTTAAAAAATAAAGGTGCTACAAAAGGTTTTTCACAGCAAGGCCGTAGATGAACCGTTTTTGGTTCCCAAAAAACTTTAAAGATTCTTAAAAGAACCATTTCTTTATAGCCTTTTTATAGCCTACGAACCTTCATCCACAACTGTGAAACAGAACAGTTTTGCCGATGTTAAAGGTTCTTAATAGAACCATATCGCCCAAAATCAATCTTCTGTGGCATTCTATGAAAAGTGGTCTATAGGACGTAACCTGAAGAGCTTGGTAATGGTAGATGTTTATGAGAGGAACTTTGGTGTGTGTTGTAGCTCATCATATCAGTCAGTTTTGTGGCTGTCTAGCCGCTGTGTTAGGGCAGGTCTGCTATTTTAGCCTTATGAAAATTCAGCCATAAAAGATCAAAACCGCTGGGTGTATCACACCGACCCACAGGGAGTTTAAAGTACTCACATGCAGCTTTACTCATTCATTTGAGATACTTTGGTTTCACCCAAAACTCTTAACAGTTTCTCTGCTCCCTGTGCCTCAGTTTAATCACAGACACTTATCTGCTCATGATTAAAAAGCTGTAAACACAAAGGATTGAGAAGTCTTTGATTTCACGTCCTGATAAAGAATGGAACATTATATTTTGCTTTAAATGACATTATCGAGCTCATGTTTATTTTAGTTCCTGCTGTTGAAGCTTGAGAAGTTCTCTCTACCGCCATCTCTGTCTGAGACATGAAATTACAGGTTATTTTACGTACTTTTTATTTTCGTCATTTCCGAAGCCGAGCTGAAATTTCCTGAGAAATCAGACCTGACAGCTCAGATTATGAATCATTATTATGAATGTACCGTTGGGAATTGGGGTAAGGTAAAGATTTTTGTTCATTTTTAAATGAACATTTTAAATTGAGTTATAGATTGCAGCTTTAGGTCAAGCATCCCGTTTCATAATTAGGATTAGTAATTTGAACAGTTTGAAAATTAGTGACGTTTTTAATGCAGACATGCTTTTTATCTGACTGATGCATATGGATTGAAATGCAAAGTGCTCCCGGAGGCTTATAATTGCTGATTTATGTTTCTGTGTAAGCAGATTTTCTTTAATGTGTTGACGAAGCCCAGCTGCCGTCTCCTGTCCGGAACAATCCCATAGTTCACCCCATAGATGATATGTGAGAATCAAATACACATTCAGCATGTCCTGCTTTACAAAACAACTCCTTTCTCTCCCCTCCCAGTTTTCCACATTAGATTCCGTCTGTAATGGAGTGTGTGCACAGAGATGAGACTGTTGGGTCTGAATTCCCCTCGATGTGACTGTCTGTGAAGGCTTTGCTCTGTCATCTGATTATCATCAGAGATTTCACAACAGTGGTTGGTGAACTCATGGGACAGCGCAGCGTCCCGTCTCTGTTGTAATTAACTGTAAACTTTGAACTGCGCGAACATAAGAGCTGTTGCACGTATGGGTGATGTTTCGAAGGCTGTAAACCAATCAGATGAGGACGTGGACTGATGACAATTACTTTTGCAGATATTTTGCTGGCTCTTGTAATCAGAGATCTTTGACAGTGTAAGCAGCTGTTTTGTTCAAAGGGTCAGTTATTTCCCCTTGCCACTGGCTGCAGGCTTGTTCTCGTAGATGCAAACTGTAGGAGTTTGTAGGGCTTGTGTTATGTAATCACCAGCGTGTCGACCCGTTTGGATTTATCATTTCCATTTCGAAATCTCGTCTTAATGTCTGATAGATACAAACTCAGATCTCTCAGAACAAGATTTTTTCCAGAAACAGTTTTGATTGTCCTCAGGAATCCTCAATGTTTTGATTGGAGATGTTTTGCTGTTATGCAGCTATGCAGAATCACTTTGACCTCAGTGAAAGGTCACAGGTGATGACCTTCATTGATTGATTGCATTGATTGAATTTAGAACATCAGTCACATGAAGCTGATTGATTATTGTAATATATTGATTTAAAGTTTGTATACTGCATTTCTTAATCAGATATAAAAACAAACATGTCTGTTATATGATCATTTTCTGTCTCAGTAGCAGTAGAGTGAATCAGAATTCATGGAGACAATCAAAGGTTTGGCTACATCGCTGAACTGTATAAAATGTGATGTTATTTTTTTGACAAATGCGATCATATTTTTGCCAGTTCCATCCCAACTTAAACTAAAAACTTTTCCCAGACTTATGGTTCCAGTTTCATAGTGAAATTAACAAATCTTCAGTGATCAGCCAAAAATATCTCCAAAACATGTGTGCTAGGCATGCAAATCGTTATAATGTCATAACTTTACTGTCAGAAATATAATACATTTATCAGCACTACGTGGTTTGAAATGATCTAGATAAATGTTTGTTTTGATAGCTGAATCTGTCTGTTGAACAGTGGATAACGTCATCTCTGGTGTATAGGTGAGCACAAACACTCATTCTTTGTGCTGGAGGACAGTGTGCTTATGTGTTGTCACAGCCTGTGTATGATGTGAACCAGGGGCCTTATTAAACCAACTTCCTTTCCAAGATCTGATTTGGCCCCTGTGCTGTTGTAGGGCCTGGGGCCCGGTGACTCAGGCGCTGAGCAGAATGTTCCGAGCCTCCGCTCATCCGCTGTGGAGATGACTGGGTTCAGGTTGGCAGAGAGAACTCTTTATTTCTTGGACGTTCTACTTCCTGTTTTGACCACTGGGCTTGTGGGAGAGGGTTGTGATGTGTTCGAGAAACCAAAGATGTCATTAGATATGGCAATAAATTGTGTTTTAGATCCGCATAATTAAACTTTGATTTAATTTAGATTTAAGCGGAAGGCATTTTCTTGTTTGTTTGCTAATGCAAGTACGGCTTACATTTTCTTAACGTTTCTGTTAGCTATCAGCTTACCCAACACACTTTAACTCACTTTAAGCTCACACAAAAATTGATATTGTTTCATTATTTACTTACCGCCGTGTCATTTCAAACCTGTGGACTATTTTGGTTCTGAGGAGCATAAAAGAAGATATTATGAAGTATGCTGGTAAGCACACCGCGGTGGCACCCATTGACTTCTATTGTATGTCTGTATGTATAGTCTATACGTTAGAAGTCAATGGGTGTCACTGCCGTGACGTTTCTCAAAATTAAATATTGAAATATTGAAAAGAATTGTTTCTCAACAACAGTCGTGCTGCACAGAAGCAAAGAAGTCATGTGGTTTTGGAATGACATGTGGGTGAGTAAATGATGGAAAAATGTTAATTTGTGGGTTAACTATCCCTTTAAAGCAACAGCAGATCTGACCAAAGGTAGCTGACAGCAAACAACTCCAGTCCTTGCAGGACAGAACCATACCTCTGTACGTTTAACCTTCCAGTATCCTGCATGTCATCCAGCAATGACAGGAAGCGGCGCCTCTGCGTCCGCTAGCAGATAGTAGAGGAAGGTCTGAGCTGACGTCACATGGTCTGATTGGAGCGCGGCCGCTTGGAGATGTTTGTCCAAGCGCTGTCGGGGTCTGACACAGGGAGCCTGTGCTCTGACACAGGGCTGAGCTACAGGAAGGGTGATTACAATCCTGTTTGAGCAGCACATTTCTGCTTGACTGAATCATCTGTAAAACTGGGTTACATAGGCGAGATACCCCAGCTTACAATTTTGGGTTGGAAGAACATGTGCCTAATGTTTCCATTAAGTAACAAAAATGTTTAAAATGTTATTATGAAATTTCTAGGTATGTTTAAATCATTCAGTTTTTTAGATGCGTATTAACATTATTTCTTGGTTATAACGTTATTCAAACCTTTTTTAGATTTTGTAATGTTTTCAGAAAATTCCACTAACCATCTGAAAAGAACGTTTTTAATATATATAATATAAAATGTAAAAAAAATGTTCTACTTGCCTTACTGCAAGAATGGTTTTTGATAACATGGGAAAATTTTTAGAGAACATTAGCCAACATTTTAGGAACGTTTCCTGTCGGCTGCGTACAGGCCTTCCCAGAACTGATTACATGCACACTGCACTAGAATCTGACACCCACGTTCCATTACAAGGGCTGTTGAGTTTGGAATATTTGTGCACTGCTTGCTGCATACTGCGCACTGTGTGCTGTGTACTGCTTTATAAAACATGTAAAATAGTATGTTAAACAGTATACAGCATGAGACCATGAACACGTTAGAGTGTTGTCACATGACACTGCTTGTTTAATTTAGTAACAGGCGTCCAGTTAAAACCACAACTTGTGGTTTCACAATGGAAATAGGTCAAGTTGAGTGCATTGCATTGTGGGATACATCATTTTACCCAAAGTGTTCTGGCTGTATATTGCACGTTTTTAAAAATGTAGTCATTTGGATTTTCCATGCATTCAGAAATGGTGCATATTGTGCATAGTATACATGTTGCAAACTTGCATGCAGCAGACTTGCATGCTGCAGAAATGCATGCTGCAGAAATGGAGAATACGATGGTAGCATGTCATATTTCAGGCATACACAAGCAGTGCTGTTCAGCTTCTCTCTCTGTGGATGTCAGTGTCTGTATATCCGTGTGCTGCGGATAAGGTGAGATGTATTTTCCTGTGGTTTGGTTAGAAGTGCGTGTGGGTTAAGCACGTTAAAGCAGATCTATTGAATTTGAGTCGGTCTTTGTGACTATTGTGTTGCTCTCTGAGAGGGTATTTGGGGGGGGGTCTGTCTTTTTCAGAGTTCCTTAATAAAGCTGCTCTTTTGTTTTCTATTCTGAGTGCAGTCGCTATATCTCAAGAGAATGACACACAATAAGAGTTGTACAAATGTATTCTCAAAGCTTCAGAGGTTTACCTGCTACAACAGCAGAAGATGTTTTACCCTTTGTTTTGGTTCATGATCTATTTCATGATTATGAAACCGAAATTTAAACTAAGTTTCTGTTTCATAATCATGGGCATCTTTAATAACTGCCGTGGAAGTGTTTAATCAACGTAAGCTTCTCTCTCTGTGCGTCATAAATTCTCACACACCTGCCTGCGATTCTCACCCAGTAAGCCTCTCTGCGCCCCTGCCGGGCTGCACAGCAAGCGTCCCGTGCATATTTATTCCACGCAGCGCTCGCTCGCGGATCTTTTGAACGCTCTAAATTGTCCTGAATCTCCCAACAATCGGCCCATTCACGAGCACCGATTGAGCCGTGGGAGAGACGAGCCAGAGCGTGAAGAGAGAAAATACTCTTGTGTTTACAGCAATAACACAAGATCTGTTGTGTTGTATGTTTGTGCTGCTGTTTTTATAGTGTTGCTTTTTTAATAATTTTTTAAATATGATTTAAGTGGTGTTTGCATGTGCAGAACTTACCATCATAATTGTGTTTTTTGGGTGGTTGTCAGGGCATTGCTATGCGGATGGCCTTCTGAGTGCGTTGCTAGGCAGTTAATAGGGTGGTTTGGGTGGTTGCTATGCTATTGCAGTGGTTGCTATGATGTTTTGGGGAGTTACTTACCAGAGTAACCCAAGTGAAAGTAACCAGTCCTCAGTCTCAGATATTCTGGTTACAGCTCTCTCTCTCTCTCTCTCTCTCTCTCTCTCTTTCACTACTTGTGCCTTCCTTTTCTGTTCCATTAATGTTGCCGTGGACACGAGGCGATTGTGGTTACTACGGCGATACAACAAAGTGCCGTGGCCCCTGGAATGTTGGTCTGGAATGTGTTTGGGGAGTGAATAGACCACACCAATACTGCAGAAGAAGAAGACTCGCTCTGTGCTGGGGTTCATGACCTCTGATGACCCTGAATGGGTTTATCGAACGTTTGACTGGTGCTTTATAAGCAATTTATACGTTTGTAAGCAGATAATGTATTTTTCAAGTCTGCTACAGTCTAAATAGAACATGTGGGAGAAGTATGAAAATTTTATGTAAATGAGGGCATAACATAGACTTATATTGCTTTTTTACAAAGTAAATGTGTGTGAAACACCACACAGGCTTGCAGATTTAACACTGTGTCCTAATGCCACTCCTAACTGTAATATCAACACTGTGTGTGTGTGTGAGAGAGAAAGAAGGAGTGTGTGTGTGTGTGTGTGTGTGTGTGAGCGTATGTATGTGAGTGTGTTGAAGGATTAGTAACAGATGCTCTCATTGGCGATAAGCCACATCTCAAAGCTGTGAGTGTTTGGGGGATGAAATATCTGCATGACTCTGCTCTCGTTCTGTCCTGGAGCTGATGTGTGTATATAAGACAAATTTACAATCACATGTTGTGTTTATATCCATACTGCTTATATAAATATCACACTTTGTGCTGTACACACACATACACACACACACATACATCACTGACTGTTATTAGTAATGCAACAAATGTGTCATTCTACATTAAAATAGTCACACATCAGTTTGTTTTTCGCAGGAGAGCTGAAGCTGTTGTTTGGATCTGCTCAGTTGGATTTTAGATGTATATTTGCATAGCAGATGGTCAGAATCTCATGAATATTCAGTAGCGTCGGTTCTTCATGGCTATTTCTATGTTCTCCAAGACAATTATGAGTTTGTGTTTGTGTCATTTTATATTGCCGTTTATATATTTGGCTTTCTGCTTGTGTTTATATAGTAAATAGAAGTTGTATTTATGAATATGGCAGTTTGCTCCTGTTTGAAATCTCTGCTTGTGTGAACAGAAGCTTCGTATATTTACCAATAACACATTTGGACCGAATGCAATGATTGGATGACCATTTTTTGGTTCTACACCTTCCTCAGAAGATAAATAAATGTATTTGTACCACTTTATTTAAGAAATGCGATTTTCAACCAGTATAAGAAAATGTTTTCCTGTCTGCTTTTAAAACGTAACATTTTTGTAGGCCTAATACACTGATTCATTTTGTATCTTCGTTGAGTTTATATAAATATGTCTTATAAATCTTTACTTGTATAATCTTTATTTTTACATATTACAGTACTGAGAATGAGACTTGAGTTATGGGCATAAAAACTGAGGAAAAATGTACTTATTTGTTTGAAACGCAGCAATGTCACCGTGCAAAACTCCTAACGGGTGTAGAACAGGTTTCAGTTTTTTAAGCAAAACTGAGAAGGTTTCTTTGGTTTAGTGGACTTTGTGTGGTTTGATTGATCCCAGCTTGTGACGGTCTGGAACATCTCCAGTCACAAACGGCCTCGAACCCTTTACCACAGACTAGCCATAACAAACAACCTCACAGCTTGAGACCATTAGTCAAGAGTAGATATCACAACCAACATCAACAGATCATCACAATCTGTCTGAATGTGCCGTCATTGAACTGACCCGGGTGTGTCTACAATAACACTTTGTCTTGTCACCCACAGAGAAGAAGTCCACGAAAACACAGTCCGATGGAAGAAGAGGTTTCTCTTTGTGTGCAAAATGAGCGCCAATCCAAACACCGGCGTGCTGGATCCCTGTATATGCCGAATCTCAGTACGGAAGGTAAAATTAACGCTTACATGAATTACGGTTCAGGTTATTTGAGGTCAACACCCAAAAGGTGGAAGCAAAAAGAATGACAGTGTGATATAACATCAAAGTGTCTTTTTGGAGACACTTCTGCTGTTCGGTTGTGCAGGAAGTTGTTGTGAGGTTGTGTTTAGGTGTGTTGAGTCACTCAATATGAGATTTTTCCTGTTTTCATGACAGGAACTGAAAGGAGGAAAGACGTATTTTAAGGTAAGAAATGACTTGCACACATTTATATGTAGAGGTGGTGTTACACAGCCAGGTGCATATGTTTGCTGTATATTTCCCTGCAGAAGCTGCAAAATGTTTATCATTAAGATGCTGAATCAGCTTTCACATTACAAATATTTACATGTTATACAAAAACATGCAATATTTATACGGTTTAGTTGGAGTCCCTTGCTTGCAAAAATCACAAACATCACAGTAAACTTTATGGCATTATCATCCTCCAACCGTGTTGTTGTAAACCCAGGATTTACATCATCATTATAAAGCTGTTGTCATGCGATCGCTGTATTCAGACATGTGATGTGATCATGTATAAGCATTACATCTCATTTAAACTTCTGGACTGACCTGCTGTTACTCGGAAAGTGCCCTAGATAGCACACAGAGGTGGTCAATGTTTCATTCTTTGGCAGTTCACTAACTTTCTCTCTTATTGTCCTCTCCTGCATGTCTAAGTTTGGATTTCCCTGGTCTAAAAATACTGCTGCTCTTCAGGAGATCATTAGAATGAAGGCATCTGCTAGCAGAAATAAGTGTGTGTGGTGGGAAGCTCAGGTCCAACACGTTACAATAATTGTATAATAATAACTAATGCGACTCTGCTAAACATTTACTTAACGCTCAGACCTGCTACAGTAACAGCAGACCAACTCTGAGTTGCTCCCCAGCTAACAGGGAACGTTCTTAGAATGTTGGCTAATGTTCTCGAAAAGTTCTTACAAAGTTATCCAAAAAATTCTTGCAATAATATTCATAGAACGTTTCTGTAACGTTGTATAAGATATATTAAAAAGCTATTAAGTAGTTAGTCAAATGTTTAGAAAAGTTACAGAATTAAAAAGTTTGAATACTGTTCTTATAACCAAGCGATACTGTTAATACAATGTTTAAAAACTGTATATTTTGAACGTTCCTAAAACTTTTAAGATAACGTTTTTAATGTGATTGTTACTTAATGCAAATGAAAAACGTCATTTACAAAAACGTTTCTACAACCTCAAATTATAAACTGGGTCAGCATCCCAAGGAACCTGTTGAAAATCCATAACTATCTATAACAGAAAAACAGTTTTACCTATAACAGAAAACAGGTGTTTATAGATTTTTAATGGATTTCTGAGATGTTGGCAAATGGAAATCATGTAGTCAAGCTGCTTCTATCTGTAGTTACAGGAAAATCTGACGTGTTAGAAAACTGTTGTCACGCTCTCCCAAAAACATTTAAAAACCACAGAACTTATTTAAAACTTAACTTAAAGCTAAAATTATTCTTATTTCCACACTTCCTGCTTCCAAATGAATAGCTCATGATTAAGTAATCATGTAAAATGTGTATTCCATTTTATCTCTACAGTTATCAGAGATTTCAGTTCGTCTGTAGCAGCTGTATACATGAATAATCCCAATGTTGGCCATTTTAAAAGACCGAGACTCAGCAAACAGTTACGAGTTAAACAGCAAAACAGGCTTGATGGTCTCCATACACTTCATACGTCTGCCAGATTATAATCAGAACATAATTAACATCAACACATTGGGCAGAGAACTGTGGAATTCAGTGCTGGAGAAGAAACAGCTGTCAGATGTGTTTAATATATCTGTGATATCTTCAGCTGGGCTTTGCTGATCTCAACATGGCAGAGTTTGCTGGTTCTGGCTCCACCGCCCGCTGCTGCCTGCTGGAGGGTTACGACACCCGAAACACTCGCCAGGACAACTCCATCCTGAAGGTCAGAGGTCAAACAGAAGCTGCAAAACTTTTCTAAGTGTGAAATCCAGTCAGGTTTATTGAAATCTTCTCTTTCTGAAGGTGACAATTGGAATGACCCTGTTATCTGGAGATCCTTGTTTTAAAACGTGAGTTTTTGTATTGTATTCTCTAGCTGTAACGTGGGCTTTGGTGCCCCCTGTAGACTCCACATTGACATTACAGCCAAAGTTTGTGATTGAGCTAATGAGTGTAAGTCTTATTTCTCTGTGATTAGGCCCCCAAGCACAGCCAAATGGATTTCAGTGGCGGGTCAAGATCATTCCCTGCAGCCGGGCTGTAAAGGAGAAGGAACATCCGATCTTGTTCTGCCTCGACTGGCTAAACCCAGAGCTTCTGTTTTCAGTGCTGGTAAGTGTCAGTCTCGTGCAGTCATGTGTCTTTAAAGTACTTTAGAGAATTAAAACGAATGAAATAATTATAATATTTTAATTATTTTTCTTATTATATTTTTCTTTTCTGTGCAATAATTCTAACTTCAAACGTTTATATTGTGTTTTTATTCAGGACCTTTTGAGGAGGCAGATCAGAGCCCTGAAGAATCATTCCACACTGGTCATTCTCGCAACTCCAGTTACGCTAGTCAACAGAGCAAACTGTCAGGTGTGTGTGTGTGTGTCTGTGTGTGTGTGTGTGTCTCTCTGTATGTGTTTACACTGCATCTTTACCTTAACAGGAAGACACAGTGAATTCTTCACCTTCTCTCGCTTGTTGTCAGTTACACATTCAGGAAGTAGTTTCCTAAAGCTTCCTGTGTTTTGTTCATGCTCTGCTCTCCAGAGACACTGCTGCTGTGTGGGAATGTTTGTTTAATGTAGTCTTACTGACACTCATGTGCGTAACGGCAAAACCAGACCAGCAAACTGCTGTTATCTGTAATTTTGTTCTATGAACATATACCGTGGGGTCAAATAGTGTCAGACCACTACTGAAAATGCTTCTTTATTATAAATGAAAGCAGTGTGACAAGTGTAGATGAATTAGATCATGTGCACTTTGTTTTAATGGGCTGAATGGAAAAGGCTGATGATCCCTGATGTTCTCCAGCAGGATCTTAGAATCTTGTGACCTTTTGTAGAACGTTCACGTAGTCAGTGTTACAGATCCGCAGAATTTGATATATTTCTTCATTGTTTTAAATGGCCAAAATCCTTGAAGTTTGTGTATCTCCATATTTTCAGTGAGTGACCTCTGACCTCTGAACCCCACTGGACGTGCGTAATCTCAGTCACTGTGTGTGTTTGTGTGTGTTCAGGCTACAGCACAGAACATTCATGTTCCTCCAGTTTGTCTGATCTGACGCACCGCAGAAACACGTCTACAGGCAGCAGTGTGAGCGCTGACCCCCCCTCTGAGAGCGAAACCCGCCCAGATCGACCTCCACGACCACCACGGCCCATGTTACCCTCCAACCGACCTCCGCGGTACATCCACCTTGACGGGGCTTCGATGATCTTGAAGTCTGACTCGGGAGACACATTTCACAGTAAATGTATCTGGTCTTGCTTCTGTTTATTGCAGGAGAAAACAGGATTCTGTGGAGGATCACCCGTCCTGGGTGAACGACACGCGCATGGACGCAGACGACATTGTGGAGAAGATCGTTCAGAGTCAGAACTTCTCTGACATCAGTAACAATGATGAAGGTAAGACATTTTCAGTATACCTCATGTTACCATATAGTGGCACTCCACCATGGTTAATGATGTATGTAGTGACATAACAGTGACCCTTCCCTTGACCCAATCATATCACATCCGATCACATCCGGTCATATCATCCAAAATCACATGGTCATGCACTCAACTGTTCACCCACCTGTTCTGTCTCTCTGTCTATTGTGTCTTTAGACAGTAACCTAAGGTTGTTTGTAAGCAGAGATGGAAGTACGGCGTTGAGTGGCATCCAGCTGGGAAACAGGTGATTTAACGCACACC
>JAZGTJ010015055.1:0-13649 GCA_036877575.1 Botia almorhae
GTGCGCTTGCGGTGGAATGTACACGCTCACGAGAATGAACGAGCAAAACTCTCACGGCGAATAGAACGCTTCTAGATCAGAACAGCACATCTTCTTTAACACTGTTACATCTGTACACCACCTCTCATTAATGTAAAAGCACGTCCTGCCGCCACGCAATTTTCCCGTTGATTCTGTGTCGCGGTCTCCTCTGAACAGCTGATATCCCGGTAGATGAATCGCGCTGTCTGGTATAGCCGCGTTCAGCCAGGTTTCCGTGAAACACAGAGCAGCAGAATGTGAAAAATCCTTATTTGTCCGGGAGAGCAGAAGGAGTTCGTCGTTTTGTTGGGAAGAGAGCAGAGATTCGCCAGATGTATGCCAGGCAGCGACATCCTGAATCTTCGCTGATGAAGCTTCACGAGGGCGCCGGCGCGTTTTTCCCTCCTGCGCGTCCTGCACGTCCTAAAGCGTCTGATCAGCGCTGCCGCTCCGCCAACTAAGATGTTCAGCAAAACTTCCGAGTAGTCAAAAAACGGTAGGAGATTTTGTGGTGTGTTCTGACGAATGTTCAGCAGTTAATCCCTGGTAAAACTGATCGTGTTTGCAAAACAAAAAACAGGAAAAACGAACAAAAACACTAAAACAACTGGAGAGCTAAGCACAGAGGCTGCCATCCGCGGCGCCATCGTCTTTTCTATCATCTATCATGATGTGACTGTGCAGGCATTTTCATTTTAGGCATTTGGCAGACGCTTTTATCCAAAGCGACTTACATTGCATTATACTACACACTATATTGCATTATACTGATCACTATACATTGAGTATGTGCAATCCCTGGGATCGAACCCATGACCTTGGCGTTGTTAACGGCATGCTCTAACCACTGAACTACAGGAAAGCCTTTTGTATATTTTTTTATCTGGCAGTATCTACTTTGTTATTAAAGAAATTCATAAAATCATCACTGCTATAATATTAAAAAATGTTAGAAGCAGCTGACGCTTTATTTTGGCTAATTTAGCCACTGTATAAAATAAATATTTAGTGTGTTTATGTTCTTCTAAAAGATTTGAAAAGTAGGTAGATCTGGAGTTATTTTAGGTCTTCATGTATTTAGATACATTCCCCTTCCACGCTGTACGGAATACCTCCAGTTTTGCTTGCTTCCAATTATGCTCCATTTTCCATGCTGCTCTTTTATGCTAAGGAATTGTGACAGCTTAAGTAGACTGCTAATTAAACAATCTTTAGTGGCAGAAGTTATTGTTCTACTGTATTTGTAGCAAGGAGCTGATTTTGCAACCATAGGTAAATGTGCTATATAGGACACCAGATAATGATCTAAAATGATCTACAGAATATTAATGTCATCAACATTTACACCATAGGACAGTATGTCCACTTTTCCAATTATTTATGAATCTATATTATTCTGTGAACATCACTTAAAAAATGACCGACGTCATTTCGGCCAACATGTATAGTAATCTTACTAAATTTACATTTAGCTTTAGCCAGTATGTTTAAATTTGCTTTGATGTCAGACACTCCAGCTCCCATTAAACATTTGACTATGGTGGCCGGTGCCTCTATTTTCACATTCGGTATGATAGAATCCCCAATAACTAGGGCACTTTCAACAGGTGTCTCAGTGGGTACATCACTGAGTGGGGAGAACCTGTTTGAAACTGTAATCAGAATGTGAGAGCGATGTTTTGTACAGTGGCTATGCCGTCTCACAAAGTTTCGGGGATTTGCAGGGAATCTGCAACAGAAAAAGAATAAAAGAGCCCTATTACTTTCCCAGTAATGTTTGGATGTGTGTATCTAATTTTGAAATCTCCATCAGCCTAACTGTTTCCTTGCGTTTATTACGTTTAAACCATCGTTGCTGACAGTGAAGGCTACAATTTCAATTTTATTTATTTATATAATGCTTTTTACAATGTTAAATTGCTTCAAAGCAGATTTACATATAAAAAAGGAATAATAATGATAAAACAGAACAAATGTCAGACATGTTAGTGGTATTATTGCAAATAATATGTGTAAGATGTATAATACTAATTAGGTATACTAGGTTTATAGTATGTTTATGAATAAAGGGTTGACTGAACCAATAAAACTACAAAATCATTACGCAATATATGCATTCTAGTTTACATAGAGATGGCAAATAAAAGATAACATCTTATGGAGCAGGGGTATAAGGGATTTCTAATAGTACCATTAAACTACACACAACATGCAAAAATATATAGAATAAAAATATTAGAAGTTTACAATTTACAAAACCCTAGGCTAAGTTAGACATCAGCAGTCTCCCAGTGTAACAAAGATGAGGTGTGCGGATCCATTTGCAGTACTTTAATGCAATGGTCAAAAACCAGCAAACAGAGCAATATGGGTTAAACCAGGCAGAAACGGGTAACAGGGAGAGCTTGGGTATTGAGGAGCTAAACCATTCATGGCCTTGTAGGTAATCAGCAAAATCTTCAAATGTATACAATGCTTGATAGGCAGCCAGTGTAGTGTTGAGAAAACTGGGCTTATATGGTCATACTTGTTTGTTCTCATGAAAATTCTGGCTGCTGCATTCTGAACCATCTGTTTCTGAACCATCTTGCAGGGCAGCCATCAAGTAGGGTATTGCAATAATCAAGTCTTAAAGTCATGAATGCATGAATTAATTTTTCAGTGTCTGGCTTTGAGAGCATGTGTTGTAGTTTTGATGTCAAAAATGACACCCAGATTCTTGGCTAATGAAGCTGGCTTTATAAAGCATCCATCAAGAGTAAGGCAGTGTTCTATGTTGTTCCATGTGGAGGGTTTTTGTCCAATAAGTAAAACTATTGTTTTATCTGAATTTAATAGTAGAAAGTTGCTAGTCATCCATGTTTTGATATCGACTATGCATTGTGTTAGTTTGGTAAATTGATGAGCCTAAAAGAAATGTATATGAGTATCATCAGCATAACAATAAAAACTAACTCCATGTCTCTTAATAATTGCTAACATGTAACATGTAGAGGGTGAAAAGTATGGTCCCAAGCACTGAGCCCTGCGGTACTCAATATTGGGCTTGTGATCGGTATGACACCTTTTCCCTCACAGCAACAAACTGGAATCGGTCAGATAAATATGATTTAAACCATGTCAGTGCAGTTCCATTTATGCCAACATAATTTTCAAGCCTATTTAGTACATTTACATTACATTTAGTCATTTACCTGATGCTTTTATACAAAGTGACTTACAAATGAGGACAAGGAAGCAACTTCAATTATATTATAGATATAGAGAGGTCTCGGGTATTTCAACACAGTATAAGAAGGATATTTATTTATTTATTTTTACTTTTTAGTAGAAGTGGAGGTGTGTTAGTAAATTAGTCAAGGAAGTGAAGATGAAAAAGATGAGTTTTTAGTTTCTTAAAAATGGCTAATGACTCAGCCATTCTGATGGAGATATGGAGTTCATTCCACCCCCAGGCAGAGTGAAAGAGAGAGTCCGGGAAAGTGATTTCTTCCCTCGTTGGGATCACCTTGAGAGAGAGAGAGTCACCTTGAAGGCAAACATCAGAGCCTTGAATCTGATGCAAGCAGCTATGCCCTGGGGCACCCCTGTGTCTAGGTGTTGCAGGTTGGACACCTCTCCTCTCCAGGACACCCTAAACGACCTGTCAGAGAGGTAAGAACTGAACCACCGAAGTGCTGTACCTGAAACGCCTAGTGATTCGAGCGTCGTCAGGAGGATCTGGTGGTTAACAGTATCAATAGTGGCTGACAAATCCAGCAGAATAAGAACAGATGATTTGGAGTCCGCTTTAGCCAGTCTAAGGTCTTCAACAACCGAGAGCAGTGCAGTCTCGGTTGAATGACCTTTCTTGAAGCCGGATTGGTTGATATCCAAGAGGTTGTTCTGGGAGAGAAAGGCAGAGAGTTGACTGAACACGACGTTTTCTAAAATTTTGGCCATGAATGGAAGCAGGGATACCGGTCTGTAGCTTTCAAGAAGTGTTGGATCTAGGTTAGGATAGTAGAATGCTGTGGTCAATAGTGTCAATGGCTGCGCTAAGGTCAAGTAATACAAAAAGAGAGATGAAGCCACGGTCAGCTGACAAAACCAGATCATTTGTCACTCTGATAAGAGCAGTCTCTGTACTATGATATGGCCTGAACCCTGACTGGAAATTCTCACAGATACCTGTAAGATTTCTTTCCAGGAATGAACATATCTGTGAAGACACCACATTTTCCAGTATTTTTTAAAAAAAAAGGTAAATTTGAGATGGGTCTGTAGTTTACTAGTTTAACAACGACGTGAGGCGCGAGGATCCATGTGCAGCCATTTATTTTTGTCGTAAAACAGGCAAGGGTCAAAAACCTGCAAACAGAAATATGAGGGAAGGCAAAAACGTAAACGGTATAACAAGCGAAGGTTGAGGCAGGCAGCAAACAATCATCAATGTTAAACAGACACATTTCAGGGCAGGCAGCAAACAATCCAAAATGTAATCCAAAAACTGAGTCAAACTGGCAGGCAGCGACCAATCAGAAAACCATAAACAATCCAAAACGTAACCAGGAAAACAACAGGGAAATAACGCTTTGAAATGCATGTAAAAGGCAATACAAGACATCGCAACGATCCAGGGTTTAAATAGTCCTGTTAACGATAAACAGGTGCCAAACAGTAATCAGCAAGGTACATGGGAGTTGTAGTCCGAATTGGTTCAGTACTCTGGCGTGGGTTCCCTCTGGTGGCAGGGAGGAGGCGGAGCCGGAGCCTTCTCCGTAACAACTAGTTCCTTAGGATCAAGTTGTTTTTTAAATAAGGTGTCTGATAACAGCCAGTTTGTAATGTTTTGGGACATATCCCCACACAAGTGATGAATTAATAATACTATGTAGAGGATTCATCATTTCAAGCAGCATCTCTTTCAGCAACCTGATAAGTATAGGATCAAGCATACATGTTGTTCATTTAGATGATGTGATTACTTTTGACAGTTCGTCCCTATCTATAGCAGAGAATGACTGAGTTGCTCCTTGGGCAAGTTATGATGCACCATCTGATTTGTTTGTGTTGAAGGCAGTTGCATGTTTATGATTTTTTCTCTGGCAGTATCTTTTTTCTGGCAGTATTTTGTTATTAAAGAAATTCATAAAATCATTATGATATTGACACCAAACATGTGGCAAACAGTGCATGTAACAATAACAGATGAAGCCATGACTCACCATGTTTGTTGATTTATTCTTAATTATTGCAGTTGTTTGATGAACTCGAAATAGATGAAAACGCAGGAGATAAAGTCAGTAAACACAGAACACAAGCTAACCAGCTAGCGAAGTCAGTAAACACAGAAGACAAGCTAACCAGCTGTGTGGTGATAACCGAGTTATCTATAGCGAATAACAATCAAAAGCAACAGTATCTGATTCATTTAGAATGATATAATTTATACACCAACAAATTACGTCCAGCAATTTAGACACCAAGATTTATAAGAGAGTGGTGAGAAAAGTGATTCAGAGCAAGGATAAGAAGAGGCACAAACACAAACCACTCGCAGTAAGGCAGATAGAAACCATAACTGGAAGTCTTCAGAATAATGTGATAAATCCTGGTCCGAACTGGCGGCACTTATTGGACACAGACAGTGCTTGCAAATCCCCAACCCTCTTGATAGAAGCAAGTGTGGTCAGGAAGGCCATCTTCTTAGAGAGGGCACTAAGCTCAACTGACTCCAAGGGCTCAAAGAGAGGACTCCTAAGGACCATACGGACCAAGGAGAGATCCCAATAGGGTATTATTTACATTTATGCATTTAGCATTTGGTCATAACCCACCTTTTTTCCCAGCTGATAGAACAGGCTCAATCATGTTCTTTACTAAAGGAACCTTGATCTCCGCATTAAGAACTGCTGTACTTTCTCCTATTGATGAGAAGAGGGTGCATCTCAGCAGGGTTTATGATGTCGCTCCTGATTCACCGTAACATTGCTGGACCCAGTGCCTCTGCTATGACTTTCGCTGCCCTCAAGGGCGACTTTTGCTTGCCATGTGCAGTTCCCACAGCTGCGCTGCATCAAGACCATCCTTGTCCAGTTCTTTTAGTGTCTTGGCTTGGTGAACCTGCAGGATAGCCTTGGCATGAAGGACTGAGGTAGCCTGTCCTGCAGACTCATAGGCCTTCGCTATGAGCAAAGAAGAAAATCTACAAGCTTTGGGTGGCAGTCTTGGATGGTTTCTCCAGGAGACAGTGCACTGTGGGCATAAATGCACCACAATGGTGTGCTCGACTGGGGGCACCCCGGAGTACCCCTTCGCTGCCCCACAGAGTGGTGAGGACGGATGAGCCCACAAACCATGTACGGCAGTAAAAGGTGCCTTCCACAATTTTGTGAGCTCATCGTCCACTTATAAGAAGAAAGAGAGAGTCGCATCCTAAACCCAGGAACCAATCATCCAGCCTGTGAGTGTTCTGGGAAGGGCAGAGGATTCCACTCCAGCCCAATGCTCGCGACGGCCTGGGAAAGCACTGCCATTAACTCTGTGTCTGCCTCAGAGATCTTCGAAGCACCTGAGGGTGCGGTCATCCCCAAGTCATTCACATCAGATGGAGTTAGCCTGCCCTCTGATGCTGTAGTCGGTAACTCATCCTCATTGCGAGTCCCAAAAATGACATTGAAGCCACCATAAGACGATCCACACATCGTTTTCAGAAACTCACCAGAGTTGAGTTGAGAGCAAGACCATAAGACAGAAATTGATGGACACACAAGATTACTACTGGACAGGACAACCATGATCCAACGAAACAGTGTTGGTGATATTCTTTTTTTTCACGTGAGTAAAAGAAGAACAGAAAAACAATCCTATTTCTAATATACTATACTTACTTATTAATAATTAAGAACATAGCCGACATTATACTTTGTAAAGGTTTATTATACTTTATGTAGAAAAACTCTGTCTCTCTTTCTTTCTCACTGACTCACAGCAAAACCTGACAAATATCAACCTGTTTTTGGGAACATACTCGTTTGTAAAAAGGTCATAGAAATATAGTACTTTTTAAATTGTAAAACAGCAGAAAGTTTTCTATTAGGGTTAGAGAGTGGGTTAGGGTTAGGTTGTATTGTTCATAATTAGTTGTGTATAAAAACAATAGTCTATGGAATGTCATTTAGACAGTTAAGTAAACGTGTGTGTGTGTGTGTGTGTGTGTGAGAGTACTTTTATGGTGTTGCTGTCAGTCTCTTAGAGACTTCAAAAGCTCTGTAGCTCTGTGATCATTCTGCTTTTTGACTTCACTGACAGGCTCCCAGCTGCACACACACACAATTCACGCACAGACACACTGATCAAATTTTTATGCATATGATTCAGTAACACTGCACAGTAGAACGTGGCCTCTTATTGCTA
Source organism: Botia almorhae (assembly GCA_036877575.1). Taxonomy (NCBI): domain Eukaryota; kingdom Metazoa; phylum Chordata; class Actinopteri; order Cypriniformes; family Botiidae; genus Botia; species Botia almorhae. The sequence continues at coordinate 7,420 of JAZGTJ010015055.1, forward strand.
ATGTTCACATGTGTAATTCATTACTGGAATGAAATGAAAGGTCAGTTTATAAAATGCTTTTGTTTTATCATGTCATTGAGGCTTATCAATACCTCAATTATTAATTCTCATTAGATGTTTGTAACTATAAATTGTTCTTGCCAAGAATTTATTTATAAATCTTACACACATAAAGTTACACACAGAGACACAACACAGATGGCTCTTAATAAATTGCCAATTCCTGTTAATTATTTGTACTCACAAGCATGTCCACATGAAACACACACATATCTCCCGTCGTATTCATTAAAATATATATTTTTTTATGGTTTCAGACCCAAAGAATAGTGTAAATGATAAACAAGATCAATAAGATCAAAGTTTTTAATGGTAATACTTATGGCACATTATCCCGAATCACTGCAAAAAAGTGAGTGAAATTTTGTAATCTGGTAATTAATAAAATGGCTCCATTATTTTTTTTATTTTCATTAGTATTATGAATGATATCTGCTAATCAGCTGGTTAAAGAGCTTCAAATCATGTCTGGGGTATTTAGATTTAAGACTTGTGTACAGTGTCCAGGTTGAAGTTTAATCTTGTGAGTCTTTCCCTAAATTACAGAATAAACGGCATTGGTGATATGAGGTCATTCTCAGTAAACCTTTTTCTTTAGTTTCTCATCTATGTTTTAAACTCATCAGCTAAACTCTGGATCCAGTATTTTAGTGTGTAGCCACCAAGGTTCAGGATTGAGCAGTGAGACTTTAGATTGTGTCCATCTAAAACTGCTTTTGTCTAATGTTTCCTGTCTAGGATTTTCTTAACACCTGAACTCTTTAATTAGGTGTCACATCATTAAAGTTGTATGTTGATGTTGATGTTTTTTTTAATAATGGATCACTGGCCATAGCAACTCTATATCCATAGCAACAGCTCAATGTTTTATGACCGTACATGTACATAAATATAGGAAAACTGTCAATTATCACAACCAACATATGGGCAATTTTTCTTAAAAAGCTGAATGTCCTGTTAGAATAGTTTAGATGGGTTGAGTTCAGCTGGAGTTCATGTAAGTGTTTCATAAATAGGTATGTGACATTTTAGTTTTAGTAGCTTGGCAATGGCTATTTTCAATGGATCTATGTCAAGGGCGATTTGTCTGTGACAGCTGTGAGCTCAAAAGCAGTCTGTGCCAAACTGACAAAGTCACCACTAACTGATGGAAGCTTAGGGTTAAGTACTTCATCTAATGCAACTTATAGTACCCAATTTACTTCAATGTAGTGGCATTTTCTTCATTATAATGTGAATTTGCAATATGTACCTACCATGTTAAAAGCCATGTCCCTAGTTTAGTGAGAAATGAGCATTGAATTTATGGTGAGAGAGGTACAAAGAGGAGACATGGGTTTAATTTTGTCTGGAAATCTGTGTGTGTGTGCTACATACTGTCTCACTGTTGGTCTATATAAATACTACAGCACCTCATACTATTGCTCTTTCTCTTTCACTCTCTCTCTAAGTTTCTTTGTCTTAAAGACCAGTTTTCCCCTTTCAGTTCCTGTTCAATTTTTAAAGTTCCTCTGAGGAAATGAGGTGCACTCTTCAAATCTTTAAATGGCTCCGCTAAGAGCAACACTGTCCTTACATCTCTTGTTCTAAAAGCCCATCATCCATTCAAAGTACACCATCATGTCATCCAGTTTATATAAGCTATCCATGCTGGCAAAAGTGACCCAAATGTTGAATAATGAATAACATTCTTTAAAATGACAAATAGCAAAATGACATTCTTACTGGCAACATCATCTTGATTAGTTAATTATATGTTGGTGCCTGTTGGCATGAAACTGTCAAAAACTGGTCGCCCATTGTTCTGAAGAGTATGTGTGCTCAAAGGTGTCAGCTGTGGATTGTTCTCTGGGGGTTTGCCTCTGTTTCAGTGTCTCTGTGTCTCTTCTGATGCCCTGTTTTGGGGATGATGTCTCTGCCAGCCAGGCGGCCTTGTGTTTGTTTGCAAGGCTCCAAAGGGATTGCTGGTTTGTGGGCATCAGAAATTAACACAAGTCAAATCACATTATTTCTAGCTCACACAATTAGTTGAGGAGCCATGTCAAATTAAACTTCAAATTAGTGCTCAATTCTCCCAGAAGAGTTGCATAAAGGACCTTTGGCTGTGTCTGTCAAAGATGAAACTCACCCTTTGGCTCATTGTGTGACTTTTGCTTCTTTCTTTAATTTGAACTATATTCTACTCACAGATTCCTTCTGATATTTACTGAACAGGAGTGATTCTGAGAATACTGAAGGCAATAACGAGTGGAAGATGCAAGTTGTGGAGAACAAGAATCTGCTAAATAAGCAAAAATAAGAGAACTAAAATAAGAGGAAAGCTACCATCTTGCTGTACGTCTATATCAGTTTTGACACATTGAGTCATTACTTTTCTGAGTGCAAGCATCTTTGGATATCTGCACAAAAGATCACAACTGAATGTCTTTAGAATTATCACAAACTCTTTGGAAAAAATACCTTGTTCATTTCTCTCCTTCCACTGGAACACATTGAATCATTCTTACAAATAATGCCATGAGTGTTTCATCAGACACTCAAATCAAGATCAAGATTGTTCATCAAATTATCTCTGTTTGTTCTTTTGTGTTTGTGTACTCCAGTTTTCTGCTCATGAATGTAAAAACACTTTTCCTCAATTGTGTGCAAATTTATTCCCCCTAATGTCATATGACATTAAAGGATATTAAAGGAGAGTTAGCCACTTAATTTAGCCACTTTCACTTTCGTTGTATGGAACAAAAAGAATGGACCTCTGAACAACCTTTAACATTTTGTTTTCCGCAGAAAGTCATGAACTACATGAGGGTGAATAAATGGCAAATTGCGTTTTTATGACATAACCATAAATCAAATCAATGCCATTTTTAAAAGTGTTTTTCTATTGCAGTCTACTTATAGGACCAGCTGATTTGATTTTAAGTCTACATTTTCCACCATTTTTTCCCCTTAATCTGCCTTGCCTTGCCTAATCAATCTTATTTATATAGCACATTATAGCACGCAACAGTAATTCAAAGTGCTTTACATAAATTAAAACACTCAAAATGATTACAACAGACGCTGTCAAGAACGGTGAGAGAAGAACCCAGTCGCAGGACAGCTTATCACAAAAACGTATTTATAAAAAACTCCCACGAGGGGGCAGAAAAAAACCCAAAACATTAAGAATCGCAGGACTTGCAAATGTTAGTTAGATCAGAGTATGCTGTTAACTAATATTGTGTATGTATATGAGCCGAGGTCTGCCAAGTCAGCGTCCTCTCAACACGTTGTCTGCATCCTCTCTACACATTGTTAGATCATCTGTAGTCATCTTAAGATGCTGGAACCATACAAAAAGTAAAATACAGCTATATGTAGCATAATAGCTAAAAGCGTACTGCCCTTCTTTTAAGTGGGTTTGAAAAACCTTGGTGTTTTAATAACTAACATGATCCTAATAATCTGAGTTGTCTGTTTATATTCATTGGGCATATCTGCAATGTATTGAAGTCCTAGGGTGTTGTGTGATTTATAAACAAGCAGTAATACTTTACAGTCAATCCTAAATGTAACTGGATGCCAATGTAAAGACATGAAGACAGGTGTGATGTGCTCAGATTTTGTGGTTTTAATCCTGGCAGCAGTGTTCTGTTTGAGCAGCAGTTGTCTAACGGCCTTTTTTGGAAGGCCGGTGAAAACTCCGTTACAATAGGCCACCTGCTGGTGATAAAAGCGTGTAGAATATAAGCAAAACATCTAATTCCTGCATTCTTGCCATATATGAGATAATATGAGATAATTGCCATATATGAGATAAAATGCTGACTTTGGTATTGCCTTGACATGATTACTGAAAATACTAAAAGGTCTGGCACCAAAGTCACATTGTTACTTTGTATGTAACAAACATTGTATGTTTAAATGTTCAAATCTGCAAATCCACAATTAAAAAACATATGAACATAAATTACATCTGCAGCAGCCAAGTGCACTATATACTGCATTGAATAAATGTGTTTATAAACTCCAAACGCATACACAAACACACATCCCCTAGGTGGCAAGAATTGTCTTCTGGCCAATAATTTCCATTTCATTGTGTCAGTTCTTCCCCTCCCCTCGGCCGTAGACACCCTGTGTCTCAGAATTGGGCACACAGCTTCTTCCTGGCAACACAAAGAGTACTTCTGTCATCGGCATTACAATGGCAGCATACAATTATTGCCATATTATGAAATGGACCAATAGTAACGTGGGAAAGTGTTGCCAAATGATGGAGATGCTTTTGGACCTCTAGTTTCTAAGCTGACCCTGGTTCCAAGTTGACCCTGGGTCAGTTTCTCAGGGGAACAAAACAGTTTTTGGCCACACTCAGTACTTCCACATGATGTGGTATTAATGATGTCATAGACCGGCTGAGTTCTAACAAACACGTGAACAAGCTTCTGATAGTTGATCTGATTGGATGATAAAACAGTCTGATGAGGCCAGATTTAATGCAGCTCACTCACCCAATTTTTCACATACTGTATGTTTGATTAATAAATATTCATACCCTGCTGTTTCAATCTGGCCTGAATGAGAAAACACAACTGATAGAGTGAAAACGATATGCTGAGAGAGAGAGAGTCAGAGAGAGACAGAAAGAGAGAGAGAGAGAGAGAGAGAAGTGGCCACATGGGTGGTAGAGGTTTCAGATAGAAATTGTCCTCCAAGAGAAAGAATAAACTTTTCCTGAACTGAAACTTGATTGATAGATGACCTGTTGTCCTACAAGTTTACTATTAAACTGTAAAATGTACTATTTGATATTTGTAATTTGTATTACATTTTGTAAGAAACAGCCACTACTGATCTACTCAGCATTATATCATGCTTAAAAGAGACTTTAATAAGAAAAGTTACTATATACATTAATGAAAACATTGTTTAAACTTAGCTAGCAGTAGTGAAATCAGATTAATTATCATGACAGAGTTATATGGTTATAGAGTTATATCAACACAGTTATATGGTACTAATATGTGGAAAGCGGAAATTATGAATCTGCATTTTAATGATCACTGGTGTTTGTGCCAGTCTGTGTCCATCTGGTCAGCGCCAGTCCCTCTTCCTGTCATTTTACAGGCCATTTGCAGTAAGCTACAGAATGAAGCAAGAATGAGATGAAAATATATTTAAAATATTGCCTGTGTGTGTCAATGACAGAAATGTTTCTCTCAACTGAGGTGTGTGTGGGCTCAAGACAAGTTTACTTATAACATAAAAAGGGAAATAAAACTTTTATAATAAATAAAAAAATAATATTTATTAAAATATATATTTATTTATTTAAATATACTTAATAAAAATTACTTCTTGTTCTACAAAAATCTGTAATATATTCCTCTAAAATGTCCAAGTGTATCTTTCAAAGTATCATGGAGAGGAGTCAATGTCACAGCTGACCACTGGGATTCCTTAGGGATCAGTTCTTGCTCTTCTACTCTTCTCAATATGCACAGCTTCTCTGGGCTCAGTTATTAAACCATGTGGCTTCTCACACCATTGCTATGCAAAAGACACACAGCTTATCATTCCATCTGGATGACCACACCATCTCTGCTTGGATCTCTGCTTACCTTTTTAGACATCTCAGCCTGAATGAAGAAAAGACATCTTCAGCTCAACCTCAGTAAGACAGAACTCCAAGTAATCCTGGCCAACCCATCAATAAAACACAACAACAGTTCAAGTTCACAGTTCAACTTGTATCATCAACTCTTACACCTACTCAGTCCACCTTGGGTGGTGTTTGAAGACCAGCTGAAATTCACCACTGACATTGCAACATGCAGGTAATTACATTGGTTGCATTGCATTACATCGGTCATGCTGGTACATGCTCTACAACATCTGGAAAATCTGACCTTTCCAGTCCAAGCACGTAAAGCAGCTCCTAGTCTAAGCACTCATAATATTCTTCAGATTGACGGATCAACCATCTCTCCATCCAAGACGGTCAAAAGCCTCGGAGTGACGATTGACGATCAACTGAGCTTCGCTGACCACATCTCCAAAACTGCTCGTTCCTGCAGATTCGCCCTCTACAATATCAGGAAGGTCAGACCCTTCCTATCTGATCATGCAGCACAACTTCTCGTTCAGGCTCTGGTTCTCTCCAGACTGGACTACTGCAATGCCCT